>JBAHVR010000337.1:0-77500 GCA_036898135.1 Oncomelania hupensis
ATCAAGATATGCAGGTGTTTCTCCGTGTGTGATTTTGAACATAAGGATAGCTGTATTAAATATAAATTGTTTTTGAAGTGGTAATATTCGGAGTTCTTGATATTTTTCATTAGTTGTAGCATCTGTATTTATATTATTATAAGATTTAGAGAGAGAGAGAGAGAGAGAGAGAGAGAGAGAGAGAGAGAGAGAGAGAGAGAGAGAGAGAGAGGTGTTCCCTTTTTCAGATCCAGCTCTTTGAGGGGCCGAGCATTTTTTTTTCTTTTTATAGTTCTCCAATACTCAATTCACACGGTGGTGGTCATATGATTAGTTTTTCTCCACGCAAGGCGGTCACCAAATAATTACTACCAGGGCTTACCATATTTTCTCATTTTACGGACTGGTTAATCTGGGTGACTGTTGTGGGATGTTTTGTCGCTGTGACGTATGACAGCCTGTCCCCCATTTCAGTATTACCTAGGCTGCAGATTTGTCTCTGTATTAATTAAGTCCACTTGGTACCAATGCTTGCTTTACGTTAACGGGTCTTTCGGTGTCCAACTTCCCGGAAACGGCGTTGAGCGCGTGTGCCCTAACCACTACGTGTATGCGTCCCTGAACTCTTGACTGTCAGCTGGCAATAAAAGAAGAAGCAGACACACGCAGCTAATTAAAGCAGACTCTGGAAGACGGGATATTGACCCAGGGAATAAACCGAGCTAGAATCTAGAAACAACAGCAATGGATCAAGCTTCTTCACTTTCCAGCCTAATCAACATTAACAAAGGACCACATCGTTGCGTTAGACTTCGAACACTACGAATATACTGAAACCCAAAGACTGATTGGATTACATTACATTACATTATTGTTGCTTTAGGTCCAGCGGACTCTTCCGAGCCAAATCAGGACCGGACAACCCCCAATCCGCATAAAAGATCTGCCGAAACAACCCTAGTGGGAAAACCGAAAGGTCTCCACCAGCCAGTCACTTTACAATAAAGACATCCCACGCAGGGGACGGCTGAGGCTTCACCCCAACTTATCGAACCCCTGTTTACACAAACAAAATAGAATACAAACATCATTATAAATTATCAACAAAACACATATATATAAAATGCCTACATTGCTAAATAATAACATCATAGGAAGCCCTAGTGACCACCTGGCAGAAAGCGTCCAATTTTCCCAAGCAGACTGCTGATCCAACAGACCTCATACACAAATAAGGAGTCTTGTCCCGGAAGAGTTTTCAAGAAAAAAAGGTAGAAGACTGGTCTAGCGAAGAATACGATAGTATAGCAGATTGATAGAACAGAGCAGGAATGAGAAAGAGCAAATGAGAAAGACAGCGACAGTGGGAATTTAAAGCACTAAATTTCCAGAAAGTGGGGATACTATTTATACTGAAACCCCCGGCACCCCAACGGGGGTGACTGATTGGATTTTAAAAGCTTATATTTTATATTATTTTAAAATAAAAGAGTGCTTATGTATTATTCCTTTAATCAGATACCAGTTACGAGAGAGAGAGAGAGAGAGAGAGAGAGTTTTCAAGAAAAAAGGTAGAAGACTGGTCTAGCGAAGAATACGATAGTATAGCAGATTGATAGAACAGAGCAGGAATGAGAAAGAGCAAATGAGAAAGACCGCGACAGTGGGAATTTAAAGCACTAAATTTCCAGAAAGTGGGGATACTATTTATACTGAAACCCCCGGCACCCCAACGGGGGTGACTGATTGGATAAAAGCTTATATTTTATATTATTTTAAAATAAAAGAGTGCTTATGTATTATTCCTTTAATCAGATACCAGTTACGAGAGAGAGAGAGAGAGAGAGAGAGAGAGAGAGAGAGAGAGAGAGAGAGAGAGAGAGAGATGGGTGAGGGGTGTTGGCGAGACGTTCACTGACTGTTCCTGTGGAACTACAGAGATGTTTGAAAACAAATTATCACTTTATACAATTTTGCATTGTTTTCAAGAATGGGGAAAAGCAAAAAAACGAACAAGGGGAATGTATCCGGGTCTTTCAGCATGTTTTCTACGCATGAAGCTTTGCGCACTGCGCGTTGTGGATTGGTTTGGTTCGGATCAATAACAGAAGAATGACGAAGAAATTACGGTAAGTAGGCTTGCCTTATCACGTTTCATGCATGACTCGAACAAAAAAAGTTTATTGTGAACCGCAGTGAACGTGGTCTCCTTCCCGTTAGTGCAGACGGCTACTATCGAATGACAGGATCTGGTCATCGATTCCACATTGACTTCAAAGAAATTAATCTTTGTTGAGAACAAACGTTTCATTTGCTCATTTTCATTTTTGTAGTTGTTATGTGGTGTCACATTATGAAATTAGAAGAGCTGATCCATGAGCTGGACCACTATCGATGGAACATTTTAGGTATCAGCGAACTGCGCTGAAACAACAACCGACAAAGGCCACAAGCTTTATTTTAGCGAGAGACACGAACACGGCGTTGGATTCTTGGTCTACAAATAAATTCTAGCCACTGTCATGGGTTGCCGGCCAGTCTCCAGTAGACCTATTACCATCCGTTTGGGAGCAGCCCCTACCAACATCAACATCATCCAGGCCTACGCCTCAACTTAAGACTATGACAAAAGCGAAGTCGAGGATTTCTATTAACAACTACAGGCTGTTCTTGACCAAGTGCCGGAATGACATAGTTATAGTGCAAGGCGATTGGAATGCCAAGGCTGGCCAAGATCCGTACCACGCCTGGAGAAACACATGTTGACCCCATTGCAACAACGAGACAAATGACAGAGGTCTGAGAATCTTAGCGTTTGTCTGATACAACAGTCTGATACTGGCAAGTTACACCCTTGGTCTCCACAAAAACTCCAGACGATGGACTTAGCACAGTCCCAGCGGGGAGCATCACAACCACATTGACAACATCATGGTCAATAAACGCTTCAGATCACGCGTCAACATTGGCAAGACACGCTCTTTTCCAGGAGAAGACATTGGAAGTGACCACAATCTCGCGATGATGTCTTCCCGGCATCATTTGAAGAAAGACAAAAAATCATAGTGCATCAGGCTGAAGTTCGACCTGGAAAAACTGCAAGAACGTTTGGACCAGTGTGACAAACGAAGAGAGATGAAAAGGAAAAAGAACACCTCACAGGGAGCTGATGCCTACCTACAAATCAATAGTAACATCCGAAAAGGCACGCGCACAGCAAAGGAGAACTGGATAGAAGATCAATGCCAGGAAAAAGAGCAATCTGAACAAGAACAAAAGCAACAAAGCCGTGAAGCGGCTGACAAGTGTTAAACAACCCAAGGTCTCCGCGATCCAAAGCAAGTCTGGCTTGTGCTTTACAGCAGAACAAGTCTTGGATAGATGGACAGAGTACTGCTCTAAACTTTACAACCGCACACCAAATGGGGACCCATCAGTTCTAGCATGTCCCTAGAATAGAGAAGAAGAATAAATCCTCCCAATTCTCCGAGAAGTTGAGGCAGCAGTGCAATTGCTGAAGAAGGGGAAGTTAGCGGGAGTGGACAACATACCCGAAGAATTGCTTCAAGTAGGACGGGAAGCGATGATTGACGCTTTCACCATTATTTGTTAGAAGATCTGGCAGTGTGGTGAGTGGCCTACACCATCGACCAAATCGCTTGTCATCACTCTTACAAAAAAGGTTTCAGGAGTGTCAAAACTACCGCATCATCAACCTCATCGGCCATCCCAGCAAATTCCTCTTGAAAATAATACTCAGGTTGAAATCCCAAGCTGAACAAATCATATATGAAGAACAAGCAGGATTTAGAGCTGAGAGAAGCACCACTGAGCATATTTTTCAACCTCAGAATAATCTGCGAGAAATACATACAGCACCAACAACATCTATATCATGTGTTTTTAGACTTCAAGAAAGCTTTTTACCGAGTCTGGCATGCAGCTCTGTGGGCAACCATGTGAGTGTACAACACAAGTCATAACATTATTGAAGTCATAAAAAGCCTGTATGGCAAGACTACCAGTGCAGTCCTCCACAACAGCGCCATTGGGAACTGGTTCAGAACAACAATCGTCTTGCGTTAAGGATGCCTACTCTTTCCAATACTCTTCAACATTTTTTTGGAGCGCATCATGTCAGATGTCCTTGCAGATAATGATGGCGCAGTCAGCATTGGGCTAGGGCAATCTCCAACGTCTGTTTTGCGGATGACATTGATGAATTGGCTGGAGAGGAACAAAAACTGGTATAGAGGCGTGACACCACCTCTAGAGCCTTTGGAATGTAAATACGTGCAAAGAAGGCCACAATGACGTCCAACTACAACAATGGCTTCAAAACGAACATCAAAATCCAAGGCCAATCCCTCAACACGGTGCACAGCTTCATATATTTAGGAGCACTTGTATCAGACAATGGGTCTCGACAGGATGTCATTCTACAGGATAGCACATACAGTACAACTGCAGCCCTGTCAAGATTGAAGCCCATTTGGAAAGAAAGGACCATTAGTTTACACTCCAAGATAAGGTTGCTGCGCTCCCTTGTCATCTCCAACTTCCTATACTCTTGTGAAACATGGACCCTCACAGCAGACCTACAACAAAGAATACAAAACATGGAGATGAAGTGCTACAGAAGACTTCTGGGCATTTCCTATACCCAGCACATAACCAACGACGAAGTCTGACAAACCACACAAGCCATTGGACAACACGATGACATGCTCAAAGTGGTAAAGAAACGGAAACTCCGATGTTATGGCCACGTCACAAGAATATCAGGCATTGCAAAGACCATCCTGCAAGGCACGGTGCAAGGAGGCAGAAGAAGAGAGAGACAGAAAAAAGAAAGGGAGGACAATATGCGAGAATGGACTGGCTTGACACTGAGCGAAGCCATGAAGGTGGCTGAGGACAGAGAAAGATGCTGTTTAAACGATCATCTGTGGTACCCCCAACGACTTTCAAGTTACGGGATAGGATAGAATAGCATTATGTACCAATCAGATATAAGTCGTGTATAAAACAATGGATGTTGTGTTACATTATACAGAATACAGATGTTTATTGTTATTTTTGTTATGGATGCATTTCAAGGAAAACTGCATACAGCAAATATCACTTTGGGGTTTTCAATGTTGTTTTTTTTCCCCAGCGCTGTGATCATGTGGACATATTTATGCTTTTATTAAAGTTGTATTTATTTATGTACATAAACATCTATGTTTATTGATTGTACCGCTCAGCTGGTCCATTATAAACAGTGAATTACGTGTTTTATTTGATATTTACTTCATTAGTACAATAAAGCATAATTCCTAGAAATTCCATCGCTTTTACCTGGTGCTATCTTATAATGTTTGTTTTGTTATGTAAACACACAGAGCTTTGCAGAGTGAAGCCACATGTTTGATCTCTTTTGGTTATAGCTTCAGAAGTTATTAACGATCCAATCGTGTTTGTTAACGTTTTGTTCCTCTCTTTCTCCTATCGCGTCCCCTCTCCCTCCCATCCTTCTCCCCTCCTACCTTACTTACCCCCTCATCCCATGCCCACATTTGCCTTGTCACCCTTTTAATTTTATCATCATCATCATCATCATCATCATCATCATCATCATCATCATCATCATCATCATCATCATCATCATCATCATCATCATCATCATCACCATCATCATCATCATCACCATCATCATCATCATCATCATCTTCTACTTCTTCTTACTCCTCCTTTTCCTCCTCCTTTTCCTTCTATTACTCCTCCTCCTTATCATTAGCCCACGTGGGAGTGCCGGGGGTTTCTGTATAAATAGTATCCCCACTTTCTGGAAATGTAGTGCTTTAAATTCCCACTGTCGCTGTCTTTCTCCTTTGTTCTTTCTCACTCTTACTCTCTTCTATCAATCTACTATACTATCCTCTTCGCTAGACCGGTCACCTACCTTTTTTCTTTAAAACTCTTCCAAAACTCCTCATTTGTGAATGAGGTCTGTTGGGTCAGATTGGGAATATTGGACACTTTCTGCCAAACGGTCACTATGGATTCCTATATTATTATTTAGCCATATAGGCATTTTATATGTATGTGATTTGTTGATATTTTTTAATAAGTTTATATTTATTTTGTTTTTGTAAACGGGGGTTCGATAAATTTGAGTATAGCCGCAGCGTCCTTTGCGTGGAATGCCTTTAATGTAAAGTGACCGGCTGGTGGAGAACCTTCAGTGTTACCACTAGGGAGGTCTCATCAGATCTTTTATACGGATCAGGGGTGAGTCCTCTTTCATCTAGGTTGTGGTCTTGATTTTGTGGTGCTGATTCGGCTCTTTGCAGTCCGCTGGACACAGTAAGCAATAAATAACTAAATATCTAAATATCTAATCATCATTATCATCAACGTCATCATCACCAACTTTTTGTTGTTGTTGTTGTTCTTTTTTTTTCTTCTTCTTCTTCTTCTTCTTCTTCTTCTTCTTCTTCTTCTTCTTCTTCTTCTTCTTCTTCTTCTTCTTCTTCTTTACCTCCTCCTCCACCTTCTTTTTATTTGATTACGTGTGTACTCCTCCTCCTTCTCTGTTACGTTTGAGAAGCGCACGATAGATCCGATCGTTTTGATTTGCAAAGCATGCAATAACAGAGTGTATTTACCTATGATTTGATTTTGCGTTGTTGTTAGAAGAAGCTTTGTATAATGTTCATAATTTTCGTCGGTCGATATTACTGAAGAATGTTCTAGAATTACTTGTTTACTATCGATCGAAGCATCTAGATAAATCTACTAATAACTAAGATATTCTTCTAACCTACCTAAGGTTATATAACTTAAGACAGTGTATAGTTCCGGTGACGCGTTTTATTTTGAGTGGGTGTTATTGCGTCATGCTGCAAAGTTCGAACTTTCTCTCGATTATAGAGAGACTATATAAGTGGTGCACTGTGTCTGATTAAAAGAGTGGGAAAAGTTATTTATGGAGATTTTTGATGATTGATCGTTGGAAAGCGACCTTGTATGCAGTTGTTGCTGTTTGGAAAACTGTATGCGACTCCTGCCTTGTTGCTGAGTGAACAGCTGCGTGGATAAACGAAACTGCGTTACACTTAAGATTCAAATAACGGGGCCGAATCAACAGTTGATAAAATAACAACCGAGTAACATCCTGCAACTCCTCTTCTTCCTTATCTTTCTTCTCTTCACCACCGTCATCATCGCCATCGTCGTCGCCTTCTACTTCTTCTTATTCGTGTTTAGTAATCAACGATCTGCTTCCTGAATGGCATCTCTTTGAAATGAAAGGAGACGCAAACGCAAATTTTGAAGAAAAGAATTTTTTGAAGGAACTAATGGAAAGAATAAAGATCGTGATGACATGGGACATGTGATTCCAATGCGCTCCAGTGGATTGGAAAGAGGAACAGAGAGAAGAGAAAAATAACAGGCGGAGATGAGCGAGAGACAGGCAGACAGAGAGGGATGGAATTAGAGCGAGAGGATAATAGCGGCACTGACATCCTTTAAAGCACACTTGACTTATTCTGCCCTGCTTTGTGGATTAATCCTCCACGACAGATTATGTCAGTCTTTTAGGAGGTGAGATATAAACAGGAATGTTGCGGGAGGGGGAGCTAGGGATTGGAGGGACTGCGTGTGTATACGTGTGTGGGTGCGTGTGTGTGTGTGTGTGTGGAGGGTGGTGAGAGAGAGAAGGAGAGAAGAATACGAATACGAAAACGAATACGAATACGAATCTTTATTGTCCATAGTTAAAATACAATAACATGGAAATTTGTCTTTAGTAGCACAAAGACTAAGACAGAAAGATTAAAAACTAAAAGAAATATTAACAGTTTTTGTTATATAAAACATTAATTAAGACAATCAGATCATACGCATGACAAATAGCTGACTTCATTGCACAACTCACATCATATTACATTACATAAAACATTAATTAAGACAATCATACGCATGACAAATAGCTGACTTCATTGCACAACTCACATCATATTACATTACATCATCACAGTACACAGAAGACAAATGTAGCCATTGTAGGTAACTGGGGGTATTACAGTTTGCTTAAATTTAAGATGCGGATTGCACTTGGTAGATAAGAGTGGCCATACAAGTTTCTTTTCCAGGCCGGGGTTCTAAACCTCCGACCTGAGGGCAACAGTTCAAATGATCTACACATGGGATGACTGTTATCAGACATGATCTTCCTAGCTTTACTTTTTACCAAATCTTTATATATTTCTGTTATTGGCTTTTGTGTCTTTCCTATCACTCTGCTAGCTAGGTTTACAATGCGGTTGAGTCTGATCCTGTCTCTAACGCCAAGATTTCCGAACCAGGTAACAATGTTAAAGCATAGAATACTTTCTACTAGAGATCTGTAAACTATTTCTAAGATATGTACATTGACCCCAAAATTTTTCAACTTTCTTACTAGATACATCCTTTGATTGGCCTTTTTGCAAATAAAACCAACATGATCACTGAACTTCAAGTCCTTGTCTAAAACCGTCCCTAAATACTTAAAAGTTTCAACCTGTTCTACATTTTCAGATGCTATTTTCAGGGGGCGAAGCAGGGCAGGATCTCTCGCACGGTGTTCTTCAAAGCAAATTTCTTTAGTTTTAGTTACGTTTAGCTTTAAATAACTGTCACTGAACCAGGTAAGAAGCGTACAAGTAAAATCGAAGTATTGCGAGAGAGATTGTTCATCTTTCAGCCTGCCTATTAGAGCCATATCATCCGCAAACTTTATCAAAGTAAAAATGCTGGTGTCGCACGTCAGTTCGTTGGTGTAGAGAGAAAACAAAACCGGCGAGAGGACACAGCCCTGCGGCGCCCCAGTGTTTACAATAATCTCGTCGGACAAGATACCGTCAATACTGACTCTCTGTGGCCTATCGCGGAGAAAGGAACGAATCCAGAGAACGAGTCCTGGACTAACGTCAAGGTCAAGAAGACGCTTGATTAGTAAGTGGGGTTGAAGCGTATTAAATGCAGAACTGAAATCCATCATAAGGCACCGGACAAAAGTACCTGAGGTATCAAGGTGTCTAGAAACAGAATCAAGTAAGGTCAAGTTGCGTCCTCTACCCCGCGTTTTGCCTTGTAAGCAAACTGCAGAGGGTCCATGCGATTTGCCACTGAGGTAGTCAGCTGTCTACAGAGCAGTTTTTCCATGCATTTACAAACCACCGAGGTCAAGGCGACAGGCCTAAAATCATTCATTTCTCTGGCATTTGGCTTTTTAGCAACTGGTATTACAGTAGAGGTGCGCCATGATCTTGGGACAAAATGATAATTCATTAAAAGTTGAAAAAGGCGAGTAAAAACACAAGATAACTGACTAGAACATTCCTTTAAAACTTTACCCCCCACCCTGTCAGGACCACACGCCTTGCGAGGATTGACATTTGAAAGAACCTTATTAACATCATTTTCGTTAATGGTAATGTTATTTGGAATGGTAAGCAGAGGCAGACAAACATCCTCAACTTCCTGTGAAAAATCATGTTCATCAAAACGAGCATAAATTTTGTTTAAATCATTTGAAAGTGAAACAGGATCGTCATTTTTAACACCTTGCTTTTGTACTTTCCTCCCCATCATTGTATTCAACCCATCCCATGCCCCCTTTCCATTCCCTTCTATCAATTTTTCTTGCACCTTATCTTTGTATTCTTTTTTGCTCTTTGCAATTTTCCAACGAAATTCTTTTTCTATTTTTTTCACTTTTGCCATATCTCCCTCAACAAATGCTTTCTTTTTTTCGCCCAGAATTCGTTTCATATCGGCATTTATCCAAGGTTTAGAATTTGAATAGATTTTTACTGTCTTTTTAGAGACAACAGAAGAGACTGCGATGGTGTGTTTCGAGGAGCAAAATTAGTCACGAAAACATACATAGTGTTATTGCATTTTGAACGTTAGAGAATTAGTCAATTATAAAGAAATAATTAGAACAAAACCTAACGAGTCTCCAGAGAGAGTAAATCCAAGGTTTGGAGTTTACATCAAAACTCTTTGTTAAGGAAAACGAGAATCGTGGAATCAGATGGGAAAACATAACATCGTGTTAGTGCATTTAGAACATCTTACAAATGTCACTAGGGTAATGAAGGTCTTGTCCAGCCTCAATGGGAAGAGGCCCCAATTACCAAGACCGTAATGGAGTGCAAGCGACAAGGCCCTGGACCGTGGGACACAATAGTGCTAGACCAATTAGGGCAACATCACGTCCGGTAAACATGCAGTTGTGTACAGTTGATTAGAGGAGGACAGAGTGAGAGAGAGTTAGGGAGAATTAGAGAGAGAGAGCGCGCCAGAGCGTGCGCGCGTGCGTGCCTATACAGGTTGAGGAGATCGAAAGAGATAGGTCAGAACAAGAAGACAGACATGGAGAAAGACAGATAGGTAGATAGAAACTGAACGCCATGGAATGTGCACAGACCGAAAGATTGGGAATAGTTACGGACTGACTGATAAACAGAGGCTGCATGAAACGCTAACTTTACCTTTTCCACATCTCTCCATAAACTGTTATGACCACTTGTATTTGCCAGATGTCTGACCCAGAGAGAGAGAGGGGGGGGGAGGGAGAGAGGGAGAGAGAGGCAGCAGAGGCATAGATTAAAATGGAAGTGGGGGATTGGCAGAAAAGGGTGGGGTGGAAGCCTGATCATACTTTACCGTTCGCGATAGCTTTGTTGTTTCGTGAGGAGAACAAAACAAACAGCTTTGTTGTTTCGCTGTGAAATCCCGTTTTATTCTTGTTACACTCGTTGGTTTTTTATCAGTAGTTGATTCAGCCCCGATGCTTGAACCCTGATAAGTGTAACCCAGATTCGTTTATCCACGCAACCTGTTCACTCAGCAACAAGGCAGTAGTCGTCGTATGAAGTTTTCCAACTTTATTCAGCATAAGCCTACATCAACAACTGCATACAATCGCTTTTTCCACTTTCTTTACTTTACAACACAGTGCATCAATTATATAGTTTTTCTGTACTCTAGAGAACGTTGGAACGTTCCAGCGTGACGCAATTACAACCAATCAGAATAAACTTCGTCATCACTGTCTTACGTCATATAACTTAGAAATATCTCGTAGCCATCACTAGATTTATCCACACGCTTCGATCGATGGTAAACAAGTAACACTATAAAATTCTCCAATAATATTGACCAACGAAAATTATCAACATTATACAAAGCTTCTTCTAACAACAATGCAAAATCAAATCAAAGGTAAATACACTCTGTTATTGCATGCATTGCAAAACAAAACGATCGGATCTATCGTGCGCGTCTCACACGTACTATCGTGCGCGTTTCAACGTAACAATTATAAACATATACATGTGTCTTTCATCGAGACTGTCTGTTTTTTAGGAACCTTGGAGCAAGAGATTGTCAAAAAGGCGATGAATGTACACCGAACTGGAAGAGCAATTGGAGGTTTTCGGGTTTTCACACCTTGGGCGATAGACCCTCCGGTCCTCTGGTTTTGTTTGCCTCCGACCATCGGTGGACTTCGAGGTGTGGAAAAGAAAAAAAATTTGCGGAGAGACGCCCCACGACGAGTGACGCACTTCCGGCGATTAGCGGTTGGTAGACTGAAAACTGAAAGCGACATCTGGTGGTGTGAAAAGAATTGGAGCCAGAAAGAAGGGCGACAAATTTAGCCTGGGACTGGTGGAGAACTTAATATACAGTCATGTACTAAACTGTTATTTTATTTTGTATAGATAGATAGATAGATAGATAGATAGATAGATAGATAGATAGATAGATAGATAGATAGATAGATAGATAGATATATAGATAGATAGATAGATAGATAGATAGATAGATAGATAGATAGATAGATAGATAGATAGATAGATAGATAGATAGATAGATAGATAGATAGATAGATAGATAGATAGATAGATAGATAGATAGATAGATAGATAGATAGATAGATAGATAGATAGATAGATAGATAGATAGATAGATAGATAGATAGATAGATAGATAGATAGATAGATAGATAGATAGATAGATAGATAGATAGATAGATAGATAGATAGATAGATAGATAGATAGATAGATTAGTTTGGAGCTGTAGTCTTTCAGTTAGAAAGAGATGGGATAAAGATGGCCTAGTGGCGCAGTTGGTTGTGGTTAGTTGCCGGTTTCCTATGCCTCGAAAGTCGTGGGTTCGATTCCCACAAGGAGCAATTGCTGATGTCATTTAGGTACGAGACAATTCAGGTCACCGAGGGTTTTCTCCGGGTACTGCCGATTATCTCGCTTCATTCAGTACTGGTATTGGAGACAGTCAATTTAAAATATCACAAATAAAATTCGAGTTCCTTTCCGTCTTTTAACAGCGATCTCCCTGTCTTTACACCACATGTTTGAGTGATAGATGTGAGAGTGTATGTTTGAGCCTGACTAGTGATTGAGACAAATGCGCGTATAGAGCATCGGGTATTATTATCATGATGATGAAGATGGTGATGATGATGATGATGATGATGATGATGAGGAGGAGGAGGAGGAGGAGGATAAGGATGATGATGGTCTATGAGGCTCTATGAAAGTTTCTTTAACCTTGCTTCAAGGTGTGGAGGAGAATAGAACGCTCATTTATTGCGTGCAATGTGTTACGTGCATCCGTTGAAAAAAAAAATCTTTCTTCCTGCCGATCGATATTAGGTTTAGGGTGAGAAGAAGAAGAAGAAGAAGAAGAAGAAGAAGAAGAAGAAGAAGAAGAAGAAGCTAAGGATTAAGATAACGGTATTGTTTCCATAGTCCTTTTGGAATATGTATAAAGTTGCCAATATACTATATGTATCAGAAATCCATCTTGCTCCCTCGATACAAGAGTAACGTTATGTATTTTAAACACTCACTGATCAAAAAGCACCTTATAAAGTTAATCCCATCGGGCTTTTACCGAAAAAGTGCTGATACCAAAATTTGTCCAGACAATTCACATGATTATGATGAGACAATTCACGTGATGATGAGGATGAGGATGAGGATGATTGATGATGTTGATGATGATGATGATGATGATGATGATGATGATGATGATGATGATGATGATGATGTATATTTGTAATGTGCGCATGTCTGTTGTCGAATGCTCAGTGTGCGATAAGGCCAAGGACAAATTCAAAATAACAAACAAACCAAAATAAATGACAGGAAAGTCCGATGTAGGAGTAGGGAGGAGGTAGAAGGGGTTGGGGGTAGAAGTGGATATTATGGTGTGCAAGGAATCCGTAGGACCTAGAGTCGCGTGATGAGCAGTCACAAAGTATACGTGTGTGTATGAATGGTTGTGCACCGCTACTTCTTGTGTACGTGGAGTTCAAGGCCAGTCCAGAGCAGCGCTAGCACGAGAGAGGAAATGAATATTTCTCCCAAATAGTGATTGATCCACATTTTCCATATGGTACTCTCTCTCTCTCTCTCTCTCTCTCTCTCTCTCTCTCTCTCTCTCTCTCTCTCGCCCTCCACCCCTATCACCCCAGCCCACCCCTCCTTTTCTCAGTCTCTGCCTCTCTCATCGCGCTCTTCTCTATCAAAAAAGGGACTTGCAAGCGTCTAAAAAAGGGGGCTTGCAAGCGTCTGTGCTGTACCAGTTGTTTATCTCTAACATGTTCTATGAGCCCCCAAGACCGATCTAATTTTCAACGATCGAAGAGAATTCGGCTAGAGCTAATTGACGCGTGTGTATAGAATGATCCAGAAGGTCCTCCTCAAAGCATTCTCGCTTTGCAAGTAAGGCCTGCAGGAAAGGGACCTTAACATACTCCTTCCGCTGTCGTCCCTTCTCTTTACTTGCAGCGCTGTTTAGTAAGCAGGCTGTACTGTATGGAGTTAGCTAAGAAGATGAAATGAGATAAACAGTTTATTTTGCAAGAGTGGGCCCTCACAGCAGATCTACAACGAAGAATACAAAGCATGGACATGATGTGCTACAGAAGACTTCTGGGCATTTCCTATACCCAGCACATCACCAATGACGAAGTCCGACAGGCCATCACACAAGCCATTGGACAACACGATGACCTGCTCACAGTAGTGAAAAAACGGAAACTCCGATGGTATGGCCACGTCACCAGATCATCAGGTCTTGCAAAGACCATCCTGCAAGGCACAGTGCAAGGAGGCAGAAGAAGAGGGAGACCGAAAAAGAGGTGGGACGACAACATTCGAGAATGGTCTGGTTTGACACTGAGCGAAACCATCAGGGTTGCTGAGGCGGGGAAAGATGGAGTACGCTGGTTAAACGATCATCTGTGGTGCCCCTACGACCTCAGAGTTACGGGATAGGATAGGAAAAGAGTAAGCGCTAGGTGCACGTTTTTACATCTTGTCCTTGGGGTTTGCAACAATAACTATAAAATACATGAAATTAATATTGGAACATGATCGTCATGCAATAATAACAAATTAACAAGGTCATCATAAGCTAAAATCATCAGAAATTAAAGTCGTATTATTGTTGTTAATATCGATAAACAACAATTAATGTTTATTTTAATTTTTTATTTGTTTCAAGAGTCGTGCTCTTAATGATGTCACTTTTGATGCTAGAGTGAGGAGATCTTCAGGACAAATTATTGCACAATGTAGAACCGGAATAAGCTAGGCTAGTTTGGAATTGGAATATTTAATTTTGTGGACGACCTGGCAATTTTCTCGGAGGAAAAAAATAAGAAAGATTGGAAGGTGCATTGCCAGAAAAAATATTGCGCACAAAAATCCCTCTATCAAGTTTTAATCTCCTGGTTAGAGGTAAATGTCCAGAGGGTGTAACCGCGTTGTTTCCATTGAGGAAAAGCGAAATAAATTTGAGAGCTCGCTCCGTAATGGCTAACCTGACACGAGTCCTCTGGGAGTATGAGGGATGGACTATAGATGCTATTCATATAATGATTATATAAAACATTGCCTCAGCTGTTCAATCATACCGTGTTCGTCTTTTAATAAAACTAGACTTTCTGTGCGTACATGGACCCAACATGGTGTCATCCTGCTGACTGTCATAGACTATGTATATGGTTTGAATTGAGTATTCTTCTTTTGAGGACTGTTTTTAATAACAACAAATATGTATAGCACATGCCTTGGGTAAAGCAATGGACAGGTGTTTATCAGATCTGATTAATTATGGCAGTAAGAAATGAAGAAAGAACACAATTTAACCAGGGAAAAAAATCTCTACTACAGAAATATAGAAAAACTGTGCAGTAATATGCTAGTATGACCCTTCGTAGAATTATCTGATCATCCATGGAATCGTCTTTGGTTTAATGCCCCTAGATGTAATTATTATGCTTATTATTATGGTCAACGGCCTTTGGTGTATGACGAATCTCTGATTGCATCTCTTCTAGGAGCTGAAGGCGGGATATGATCTAACTTTTTCATGTGGAGCTTAGATTCTCTGCCCCAAGGAACTTATCTGCATAGCCTTTGTTATCTATGCACCATACTGTTTTCGTTGTAATGCACTAGGGATAAACTAAAGATCTGTATTCTGTGCTCTATGCGTCCATGGAATTGTCAATATTCCCCACACTGCCAACAAACAAAGATGAATTGCAGCAAGGTCTATATTAAGAGCTCGCATTTCCCTCCGGCTTATCTGAATAACTGATAGAGCTTTTTATCATTGTTCCATGCTTCTGATTGTCAAAGCGGGATGCTCTCAAATTCATTATTTATACATTTATGCTTTCGTAGTCATCTCTGGGTTGCAAATTAAAAAAAAAAAGAAGAAAAAACAGTATGTAGAGCGTTCAGTTCATTTTGTAGAGGTCGCCTTTTTTCCCTTCTAGATGGCACTGCACTGCGGTTATCACGCAAAATAGCCAGGGCAAGGTGTACCGGGACTACTAAGTCGAGTTTTACCGTGGCGAAATGTAACGGGCGATTTATTACTCCACCCCTCCAAAAGCCCGAGTCCAAAACACAAACCCCTCTTCTCTCTATTCTATTCTCTCTGATACTCTGCGTGACGCAATTCACCACGCGTTATCGCGTCCCTGCAGGCAGCCAACGCGTGACAAGACTGAATCTACTGAACTTCAGATATCAGACAAACATGCTTCGAAGATGACCAAAGATCATAGACATAGTCTAGACGCTTCCAAAAATTGAACGATCCAGGACTTGTATCACTTTACAAATTCCTAAGATAGAAGACCAGTGGATCTTTCATTCTGTAATAATTTATTACAGGTCTATGCCCTCCACTTGTTTTCGGCGTGTACATAGGCCGTAGCAAGGTAGGGGTGGCCCTGTGGTCCGTGTCCTTGCACATTGCGCAAACTTGCGTTTAATTTGCGTTTTCGGCGACGTGGGTTTGATTCTGACTTGGGCAAACTGTTATTTGTATGCTTGTTGGGGTTCAATGTCCACCATCAAAGGTCTTGGGACATGGAAATACGTTTGGCCATGATTTGTGCGTAGATGCTTGATAGACAGCCTTCCTACCCCATAGCTCCGGAATCAATAAAGTCGATAAAGAATAAAGGCTGCGCTCTTTTGTCATCTCCATCTTCCTATACGCTTGCGAAACATGAACCCTCACAGCAGATCTACAACGAAGAATACAAAGCATGGAGATGAGGTGCTACAGAAGACTTCTGAGCATTTCCTATACCCAGTACCTCACCACCAACAAAGTCTGATAGACCATCACACAAGCTATTGGACAGCATGAGGACATGCTCACAGTGGTGAAGAAACGGAAACTCCGATGGTACTGCCACGTCACCAGATCATCAGGCCTTGCAAAAACCATCCTGGCAGGCACGGTGCAAGGAGGAAGAAGAAGAGGGAGACAAACAAAGAGATGGGAGGACAACATTCGAGAATGGACTGGTTTGACACTGAATGAAGCCATGAGGGGGTTTGCTGAGAACGCTGGTTAAATGATCATCTGTGGTGCCCCAACAACCTTTGAGTTACGGGATAGAATAGAATAGGATAGGAGTTCCAAATTTGTGATTAGAGTTAAAGGTTTCTTTAGCTAGTAATAGGATTATGATAGAGATTAGAGACAGTTTTACTCTCAAACCTTTACAGGATCTATGTGTACGTGCTTGAAAGACACCACCCCATAGCCGATGTCCCTCGGGATCATTAAGTTATTTTGAGAATAGATGCTAAAGTTAGGGTTAAGGTACGATTAGGTTAGGATATAAGTGAAGGATTTGGTTAGCTGGTATTTCAATCGGGACAGATTTTTCTGTCAGCAAAATGCTTACATTTGAGAAGTTAATACTGGTTTCAGACACTTCGATCGCTCCGTGCGGTATGCTGTCACCATGTCGTTGAAATTTCTTACTTGAAGATGTCTAGGCCTTCGATTTTTTTAGGGGACTTCAAACAGGGAAATGACCGACTGCCGTGTCGGTGTCTGTGTCCGCTAAAGAACAAGAGTTTGGGAATCAGACAGCTGAAAGACAGATTCCCACTTGACACCGAAAAGAAACAAATTGTACTTTGAATTTGCCGATTTAGCTGTTCTTTTATTTAATATTTTGGAAAATTTCATTTTTTCTTAGCTACACACGAAACACCACATAGGTTACCGCATTTCCTTCAATATCTTCACCTTCTTATCTCAATACACATCTAGTTTACCAAATGAAATATGCACATTCCTTTCTTGAGTATGCCCATTCAACTGTTCTGAGCTTCACATGTTTAGTAGACTTCATTTTCGTTCAACACCAACATCTTATCCTATCTCCTGCTCCCCGACCCCTTTCTAATCCACTCCCGCCGTCCGATCTGAAAGCACCCATTGTCTGTTGGGAACAAGGGTTGGATTCGTTCCCTATATTTCCAGATATTGGTAGTCTTCCCCTTATTTTAACCAGCCTCAGCATGCCCCACAGCCTTCATCTGCATTTTGCTTCTTCAACTCCACTCTACAAAGGGTTGAGACTGGACAAGCTGAATGACAGATTCAGCTTGTCGCGAATTTATTTGTTAAACCAACCAAACTTTACAGGCTTTGAATGGGCTGAACTAGGTGTTTTATACTTCATGTTTTATTAGCCTTCCTGTTCTTTACCAGTCCTACCAGCTCTTCTTCACACACAGACACACACACAAGTCTGTATTCATGGCAAATTGGGGGTTTTGACAAAATATAGTCATCGGAAAGCGTTTTATTAACGGAAAGAGCGCAAAATTCATCTTAAAATGTAAGAATTATATTTTTTTTAAAGGCCCTTTTTGTCAAAAAGTTTACTTATTTCGTCTTCTAACCCTAACCCTTACACTAACCCTTTTACTTCAAATTTGTCCAGAAAACGGCCCGTCCCGGATATAGCACTCCTATGTACTTAAAACAGTTCCGTGCACTACCAGAGCACTCCCATGTACTAAAAAAGCACTCCCATTTACTTAGAAAAAAGTGGGGCGCTGAAAAAAGTGGGGCGCGAGCCAAATGCCCCATTTTGTGCATAAAAAGGCAAGTTTAGCACCCCAAATGTCCATGAATACACGCCCACATTCGCTCTTTGCAGTCCGCTCGACCCTGTAAGCAATGAATAACTAAGTATAACACACACACACACACGATTTGCTAGACAACTGAAGGACAAGTCATTCTTCAGCATAAATTAACTCTTTAAAACAAAAGGAGGAAGCGAAGACGCTATTTTTTTTTTAAAAGATTGCATTAGCAATTCGTTAATTCTATGGTGTTGCTAAGCTTCCTGGTCTTACTTGTGCCAACATGCATCATCACATCGTCTCCTTTCACCCACCCATCTCCAACCCCTCCACCCCCTCCCCCTCCCCGTCCCACTCCGCTCCCCTAAAAAATCCTTCTCCACCATTTCACCTCCCCAATACCCTCCCTGCCCTCCAGTCTCGAAGCACATCTACTTCGCTGCCATTGCAGCTAATTTCCTGAATTAAAAAAGTGGATGTATGCTGCTAGCTAGCGTGTGATCCATCCAGCTAGTACATAATTATTTCGCTGAAAATGCTACTCCAATGGAAAGCCAAGTATAATACCCAAAAAATCCTAAATCTCTACATTTAAATCTAATTATGGGCGGAATGAAGAATTTTACCGAATATCTTACACTAAATCATTTATTGTCCTCGGACACTGTACACAATTCTCCTGGTGAAGATTTTTGAGGAGAATTGTGTACAGTGTCCAACAACATAAACAAAATCAAAATGTGCATTATAACCTTAAAGTAACCCCTTGTCTCATCTTCAGTTTTTGCTTGTGAATGAATGTGTGTGTATGTGTGTGTTAAGGTGTGTGTGTGTGTGCGCGTGCGTGCGTACGTGTGTTTCTGCTGCGGGTATGCGCCTTATTCGACTGGTGTTGTGCTTTGGCCAGCGCCTTGAGCGGGTCTCTGGACTGATGTTTGCGCGATATCAAAAAAAAAATTATTCTAGTTTAGACCTTCACTCTTCCACGTTTGGCTGGGTTCAACTTCAGACATGCTTTGTGAATTATCCAGTGATTCAAAATTTGGAGACATAAAGAAAAGACAAAATCACTTAACCTGTCAAGACCTTGTGTTACCGCTCTCTCTCTCTCTCTCTCTCTCTCTCTCTCTCTCTCTCTCTCTCTCTCTCTCTCTCTCTCTCTCCCTCTCTCTCTCTCTCTCTCTCTCTCTCTCTCACTCACTGTCCCTTTCTCTCTTCTCTCTCTCTATGCCAATTCCTGTTCCCTCCGAAACTGAAAGAAGAGTGGTAAAATAGGAGCAGGATAGGAAAATGATTGTGGACGGCAGGTCAGGATTTCAAAAACTGTGGACAGGCGGTGGGAGGACAGTAAGGAAGTGTGTCTGTAAGCTTTAAAGGACTAGAACAGAAAGAGTAGTAGAAGAAGACTGGAACAATTCAAATCAATTCAATCAATTTATTTATAGTCTGTTCACTAATTAAGTGATATCAGACTTTATTTAAAAAATTAATTCTCTTAAAATAATAAATAAATTTAAATGTCCTGATAACCCTGAAACAATTCAACACTTAGGCTAACATTGAAATGTAAACATAATAACATTTAAAGTACATCGCGTACAATGATTATAATTATAACAAGTTTCCTGTATAATAGATGCACCTTTCAGCGTCAATTCATTATCAGCTAAAATGTTCTTTATATCATTATGCTGTCTGACAATAGTACCAATATTATTTTCTGTATATAATTTGTTTAAAAACGGACAATGTATAATGACGGATGCTCTACAATCAAGGCGTTAGGACATACACAATTAGCATCTTTGGAAAATTTAGTTTTCCATGAATTTAATTTTAACTTGTATATAATTGTTGTTAACTACCTAGAGCTAGACAAAATAGTATTGTGGAAATAAAATCAGTTTTTCTATTATTTATATTAATTCAAAGTAAGAGAGGCTAATGTTATGAATTACCTCAGAACGTTTACTCGCACCAACTGTGGCTATTTGATCGGCCAATTCATTACCCCTTATTCCACAGTGCGAAGGAACCCAACGGAAATCAACTTCAACATTTCTCAATAGTAAACAATGTCAAAGGCATTTGTTTTCAAATATAAATTCTCTTCTAACTAAACAATTTAAATTTTGCAACGCATATAGAACAGATTTTGAGTCTACACATATCACTATACCAAACACAGCTACTGATAACGTAAGAACGTAATTCAAAGCCATTATTATAGCATACCATTCAGCAGTAAAGACTGAACATCGAAAAAAACTGGATGCTACTACATACGTAGTCTGTGTGTAGCATCTCGCATGTAGGGAAGCAGCAATTATGAAGACTGGAGCGATGACATCCTCACAATGGTGAAAAAACGGAAACTCCGATGGTATGGCCACGTCACCAGAGCATCAGGCCTTGCAAAGACCATCCTGCAAGGAACGGTGCAAGGAGGCAGAAGAAGAGTGAGACAGAAAAAGAGATGGGAGGACAACAATCGGGAATGGACTGGCTTGACACTGAGCGAAGCCGTCGGGGTTGCTGAGGAGAAAGATGGAGTACGCTGATTAAACGATCATCTGTGGTGCCCAAACGACCTACGAGTTACGGGATATAATAGGACAGGAGCTGTGTATCGAACATGAAGAATTCGGACTGAACTGAAAAAAAATAACAACGGAAGACCGAAAAACTGGAGCAGGAGATAAATTTGCAAATGGGAATATGTGGGTGGCGAGAAAAGACAGATAATGAAAGAATAACAAGATTAGGCATCGATTAGAAACGGCCTACAGAGGGGGTAAATATTGTTTATGGAGTAGATGAACATAGCGCAGCATTTCATTCGACATGATGCACTGAAGAGCACACGCTGCACATCTTTACCGCAGATAATGAATACTGGAGTTGTGAGAAAGGAATAAAATGATGGACATCGATTGGTGATATCCTAGAGATTACAAATATTGTTTAAAGAGAAGAGCTGCAACTACAGCAGAAATAGGGGAGAGTGGGCAAATATGATTGGAGGTGGAGGGTGTGGGTGACATAATTATGGAGCACATCTTTCAAAGAGTTGCATTCTTACGAATTCTCGCTTAAGTGCCCCCGTTTTGTTCGACCCAAAGGGAACCCGCCCCAAATTATATTTGAACAGATCTCTTGGCGGCTTCGACCAATAATTCGCTGGGAAACGTGTGTTCAATGACACGGTGAGAACAGCGAGCAAACTCCCCATCCCCCATCCCCCAACACCTACCTCCTCCATTCCCCCTGCTACACTCTTTCCCCTCCTCCTCCACCCCCCCCCCTCTCTCTCCCCTCAATTCATAACTCGTTTTCAAAGGACGAGAAAACAAGAAAAACCTAGAAAAAGAAGACAATAAAAAACAAAAAATGAAGAAGAAAAATAGTCAGAACTGTTAGAATTAGTTCCGAGGAATTTAATACGGGGAGAAAGAGAGAAAGAACAGAACTATTGAAAACGGAAGAAAAAGCATTGTGGAAGAGAAAGTGAATTTGAAAATACATTTCATAAAAAAATAATACACACAAAACTCGAAAAGAATGACCTTTTTTGGGGCAAGCATTCCGAATGACAAGATAGGTTTGTCTTTCAGTGGGTTTTATTCTATTGAATACGTTTAGAAGAACATTGAGGTTTAACGTCTACACCCACCATTGGCGATATGGCAGACGGGGATAACCATCCCAGGGAAAGAGGGGTAGGGACCTGAATCAACACTGAACCACCAAAGCAATCATACTGCTAAAATGAACAGTAAAAATGGCCACATTTTATATCGCCCACCACGGGATTCAAACCTGGGTCATCGGTGTGCCAGGCGAACGCTCTACCAATTGAGCTACGGCGGTGGGCAAATACGTTTAGAAAGGAAGCGGAACATATATAAAATTAAGGAAGAATGTTTGGAAAGAAAACACGAACACTGTGAGAAAAATGTATTAGGAAATTACATTGTTAAGGGAACAGAAATGAAAGAATGAACTACAGACTTAGGAAAAAAAACATATTGGGAATTTCGAGAAAAAAAAAGTTGCAGGAACAAACCAAGAAAATAAAACAAAATGGTTGTGCCCTCTGGGAATAAGAAAACTAAATTTTTGTGGAACGGCTGTTGAAGCTGGCATCGGTGAAAGATGTATCGCACATTGACAAGGCAGAACAAAAATTTAGTTTTACGCTGAGTTTTGTTCGAAAGAATATCCAAGTGAGCATCTCTGCTGAAAACACAAGTAACCTTAAGATCATGTTTGTAACCGCAACCGAGAGAGAAAGCTAGAAATTAGTCTATGCGGATTGTTTGTTGGTGTTTTTTTTTCCTCGGAATACGCTTGAAGAGAGAGTCGGAATATCCTGGTGTTGCCATTAATGTTTGGAATAAGACAAATTATATATAGTATGTATTCCCTTGGGAGAAAAATTGTACGCAAGTGAAATAATACACATAACCATAGTTTGGGGACATTCTTCATGTCTCTTATGATTGAATGATTTCCAAGATGGATGATTTCTCCTCAGAACATAAACGCGTTGCTTGCACCATGCTGCACTTAAACGTTGATATGCAACTTTTAAGGGCATTGGGGTAGGGGGGGGGTATCTTTGCTTTCAATCAAGTCACTTCTTATAAATATTCTCTATATATTCACGACAGACATCTGCTTTATAGATGCATGTCTGTACTACGTTTTGAAGTACAATTGTAAAACCAAAACTTCATGTCTATATTATAGATTGATTTATTGATTGATTTAATAATAATAATAATAATAATAATCATCATCATCATCATCATCATCATCATCATCATCATCATCATCATAAAGCATGAATGAATGCTATTTATTTCAGTTAACATCTGTTCAGATCTGGTCAACGTCTCCCTGGCTCTTGCGAACTATACTACTCAAAATAATTGAAGGGCCGCTCTCATATTTCATTTAGTTAAATTATTTTTTGCTGCTATCAATAATATCGCTTATATTGCTTATGTCAAAACTTATCCTGTACAGTAACATTCAAGACAATCTTATTCTGACAAGTAATCACATGTTTGAGTTTTGAACTTTCTGCACTGAGTTGAAAAACAAACCCAATTTTTACCAAAAAATGACCCTAATTTACTATTGTCTTGCTAATAAAGCAAAATTTCCAACGCTAAAAAGTTATTTGCACGCGAAAAGCTTGCATTTTCTGAGTTCAGTTCAACAATCGGCGCTTTTTTCTGGGTGTAAATGGCAGCGCTTTTGCTGCTTTTCTAACCATGCCCCCAAGGCGACGATTGACTGATGCGGATAGAGGCAGAGCTATTGCATGGCTTCAGGAAGGGGTGGGGGTGAGAGAAGTTGGCAGGCGGCTGGAAGTGTCCCACTCCGTTGTCTAATGGCTGCGGGAGCGCTTTAACAACACTGGAAGCGTCCAAGAACTAAGAAGGTCCGGACGCCCCCGCGTTACCACTGCAAGACAAGACCATTTCATCACCCTGTCAGCTCTGAGGATGAGGTCCGCTACAGCAAACACCATCAGAAGACAGCTTCACGCAGCCAGCAATGTTAACGTCAGCGAGCAGACAATTCGCAACCGTCTACACGAGGCAAACCTGCGATCAAGACGACCAGCCGTACGGCCTTTGCTCACCCCAGCTCACCGTGCAGCGCGTTTGGCCTGGGCTCGGCGTCATTTGGTGTGGACTAGGCAACATTGGTCAAGGGTGCTCTTTACAGACGAGTTTCGGTTCTCCTTGTCTTTCAACGACCGTCGAGTGAATGTTTGGAGGCGTCCACGGGAGCGTTTTGCTGATGCGACGGTGCGCGAGCATGACCGCTTTGATGGTGGATCTGTTATGATGTGGGGTGGCTTCGCATTAAACTTCAGAACACCCCTGCTCTAAATTCATGGCAACTTAAACGGTATGGGCTACAGGGATGACTTCCTACAACCTAGGGTTCTCCCTGCTCTGCGGGCCATTGGGGAATGTGCCATACTACAGGACGATAATGCCAGACCCCTACGAGAGCGTATCGTCAATGACTTCCTGCAGCGACAGCACGTCATAAGGATGGATTGGCCGGCTCGATCACCCGCTTTGAACCCCATAGAACATTTGTGGGATGTCTTGGGTCGACAAACACGGGCAAACCTCCCTCCAGGAGCTAACCTTGAAGTTCTGGCCCAAGTTCTCCAGCAAGAGTGGTTGGCCATGCCAGGAAACATCCTCCATAACCTGATACGGTCCATGAGACAACGATGCCAGGACTGCATTGATGCAAACGGTGGCCACACCCGATACTGACTCTATAGATTTTTGGTTTCTAAAGTTTTGATTTTGTAAATGAGGGGTATGTCCAGTTAAATTGACTTTACTCGAATTTTAAGCGACTGATGTCTAAAATCTGTGTAATTGATGCAGAAATGATTGCAATAAAATAATATGACGAACTAATAAATTGAATTCGTGTTTCTGATTTAAAGAGAGACCCATATGTCCAAGTGGCCCTTGTATTATTTTGAGTAGTATATATAGCAATGTAGGTAGAAAATATAGACATATTAGAATTGAACATTCTGTAGTGATGGGGGATTTTGCTCAATCAGGTCACGTATCCTTCAAAGTGTTGTTGTGCGCGTGTTGAGGTCAAATCCAAAGTAATTTCGGTAAATATTGACTAAAGTAATCTTCATCGTAGTTTCTAAATCAGCTCACTTAACAGTTAGCACAGTCCCCCCTAATCTTCAGGCTGATGAGGCAATCAAGTACTTCAATTCCAAGGGTGGTGTTCAGGAAGCAGCTACCCACTGGATACATCCCAGAGCTTATTCTAGAGCGCGGGATGCGCGGGATCACGCACAAAAAGTTTTTTTCCCGCAAAGAAATTCGATGAGCGCGTTCGCGATCCCGCGGAGATTGGAAATATCCCGCTACATGTCTTGATCGAAGCGGGCTTTACTGTGACGTTTCTGTCGTCTGCTAGGGCGTAGAGGAAACTGGAGTTAAACGGAAGTTGCTCTCTTGTATATGCGATGTGTCTCAAATTTTCATTGGCCGATGCAATTCTTTTTGACCAATCACCTTTCTTCTGAGCGTGGCATCGATGAACCTGACCGGTTGGAACTGGTTTACAATCAGAATCAGAATGGCTTTGAAAAAGCGCATGCTTTTCGACTTCGAATTCAGTGGAAGAACTGTGAAGAAAACAGTCACACTGTTTTCCCATGACTGATCTTCTAAAATAGCAGAGCTTTTATGCAACAGTTGTGAAAGCAAGGTTACAGATACCAGTTTGTGATATATTTTGTCTGCGATTTGTGTGTACTTACTGTTTGGAAAGAATGCAACACTTGACTGTTTCACAGTTTATCCGGGAACATCACGGGAGAAAACAGATATGGATATTTGTTTGTGTGTACACCCTATATATGCCGAGAAGACGCCCCCACTGTTTTGGTCAGATGGGGGCCTAATCCCCCCCTTTTTTTCAAGGAAGGGGGGCCTGCCCCCACTTCTTCAAAATCCTAGAATAAGCTCTGCATCCGCGAAGCAGTGGGTAATTCGGCTGTACGGCTTCGCGGATTTACCACTGAGTAAATGCTTTTTGAATACCACCGTGTAATTAGTCATCTCACTAAACAGCAACTAACCAACACTTAATGTCAGGAACATACACACACTCACACCATTACTGGCTCTTATTAGCCGGTTGTTTGTTTGTTTTGTGTTTTTTTTAAATAAGGAGACTCGATCAATGTTACTCTACGTGAATATTCTCCAGTAACAATTTGTTCGCAGGGAATCTTCATTCATGAATACCGTTTTCTCAGGGCCAGAGTTTTTACCATTTCCTCTCTGCGATTGCTTAATTTTTTTGCCCTGGTGGTTCGATGCCAAGCCGTTGTCATTAGACGAATGTTATGTATTCAGGATTAGCATTTTTAAAGTATTCACGATATATCGTAAATCTAAAATAAACCTAGTTTCGCTTTAATCTTCCACTCATGGATTAACAGAGACCCATACTTCTAGCTTGTGCCATCGAACGTTCTTTTTTTTTTTTTCAGGTACCGCACTTTTGCGACGTAAACGAGATAGTTTCAAATAATATCTGCTCTTTAACATAAATGTTATCCTCCACACTAGGTGATTGGCTAAGGTGCGTGACCCCGCAATCAGGCGAACGTGCTAGCTGTTTTCAGTCAATGTTGTTCAACAGCACTGATGAGAGAGTCCTTCAGACGTTCCTGACACGCTGTTGAAAAGCTCAAGCCGCTAAGCTGGAACCGTGTATGGAACGCTTTTCATGGATATTATTTCTTTGCGGAGGCGTGACGGCCAGGCGTTAAAAAGCTTGCATAACTTATTTCTGGAATGTGTGAAATAATGTGATGTGAATCGTTCAGTGTTTAGAGAGCTTTTCCAGTTCAAAGAACTGCTAAAGGCGTGGGTGACCGGTGCTAGGTGTGCCTCAATTGAACAAAAAAACCGGGATGGGTGTTTAATGCCTGATTACTAGGGTCGTTATCTTTATTAGCCCTTCTAAGGTCGCCTTGTGAGCATATTAACAAGAGTGTTTACTGCGCTGGCACTGTAAAGACGGCCAGGAAAACTGTGACGTTGTGTGTTTGCACGCGGATGACTGCTTGCGCGGATAACAACTGCTGTGCCGCGTGCCCTTTTTTGTGAGTGAAAATGTCAGGCTTGATGGAACATCTATGGAATAATGTAATTATTTCTGCGGGACTGTTTAA
Source organism: Oncomelania hupensis (assembly GCA_036898135.1). Classification (NCBI taxonomy): domain Eukaryota; kingdom Metazoa; phylum Mollusca; class Gastropoda; order Littorinimorpha; family Pomatiopsidae; genus Oncomelania; species Oncomelania hupensis. Next base: position 27,236 of record JBAHVR010000337.1, read on the forward strand.
CGTAACTATGTAATGACGTCATTAGTAAGCTTATTAATACTGTACAGTCATTTAGCTGTTAGGGAGTGAGGGTGGGAGGGAGAAAATAAACTGGATTATGTGTGTAAGAGAAATTTAGAGAGAGACAGAGGAGAGTTATGGAAAGAGAGAGAGAGAGGGCGAAGGTGGTAAGGGTGGGGGATAGACAGAGGAACAGACTGAGAGACAGACAGAGGAACGTAGCGATCCAATTAATTGATTGATTGATTGATTGATTGTTGCTTGAGGTACAGCGGACTCTTCCGAGCCAAATCAGGACCGGACAACCCCCGATCCGCATAAAAGATCTGCTGAAACAACCGTAGTGGGAAAATTGAATGCCCTCCACCGGCCAGTCACTTTACAATAAAGACATCCCACGCAGGGGACGGCTGAGGCTTTACCCCAACTACTCGAACCCCCGGTTACAAAAACAAAATAGAATACAAACATCATTATAAATTATCAACAAAACATATACATATAAAATGCCTATATTGCTAAATAATAACATCATAGGAAGCCCTAGTGACCACCCGGCAGAAAGCGTCCAACACTCCCAAGCTGATCCAACAGACCCCATACACAAACAAGGAGTCTTGTCCAGGAAGAGTTTTCAAAAAAAAAAAAGATAGGTCATTGATCTAGCGAAGAAGAAGATAGTATAGCAGAGTGATAGGACAGAGCAGGAATGGGAAAGAGTAAATGAGGAAGACAGCGACAGTGGGAATTTAAAGCACTAAATTTCCAGAAAGTGGGGATACTATTTATACTGAAACCCCCGGCACCCCAACGGGGGTAATCAAATTAATAACCAAGTGAATAAGCAAACTGTAGCTCCTCTTGATGTATGTTCTGTGACATGGAGATCTCTTCCATCAAAAGCAGAATAACTAGTAAGGTCTCGTTTTTGCTGTTTCAAACAGAGAAATGTAGTTCTTGACAGCTTTAGATACACAGGGTGCTTTCATCAGTTATGCACAGTCGTTAACCTCTATTAGTTTTCACGCACCCCACCCATCCTCTCCCCGCCTCTCTACCCACGCTTTACTTTTCCTTCATTCCCATCCTCCCTCTCGCCTTTCCTACTTCTCTTTCATGTCCTCAAACTACTCTTCTCTCCCCTCATGAAATTCCGTTCTCATGCCCAAGCTACGTCTCTCGTGCCTCCCATGTACCACTCTCCACACCGTACTTATCTTTCATGCACACCCCTTCCCCCCCCTTATCCCTACAGGTCCTCTACCTCCGGTTCTTTTTAAAATCCAAAGGCATCCCTTCATTGGGAATTGGGACCGCACACCGCGGACATTCTGTCCAAATAAATCAATTGTGGTCGAGACATTGCACCCTGTCACTGGGCAGTCGTTTTCATTTCGATTTTGGACTCTCAAAACTTGTGTTCCTGAGAAACATCTCTGTGAGCGAACGTATAAAATGTTTTGGGGCAATTTGTGAATGAGGATGAGAGTATAAACCGAGGTCTAGTCTGTGCACGCACGCATTCCATGTCATGGACTTTAATGATCCCGACTCTCACGTCATAGGCGAGTGAGCGCACGCACTCTAGGTCCCTTCTCCCCATCTCATGTCGCCCAGGATTGTGCTCAGTCGTCTGGGCGTCAGACTATGCGCCCAAAGGCTGCAGGTGGGCCACTCGGGTGGCTTGAGTTAGATCCTGTATCGACCAGCGCCTTGAGCAGCTCATGAGCTACAAAAGCGCTGTATAAGATTGATTAAAAACAAAAATAAATAAATAAATAAATAACTCAGCCAACATCTTTGTCAACAAATGTATACAACGTGAATTTGCTTCCGTAGAACCATGGGTGTGCTATTATTCGGCGCTAAGTATGTTCCTTTAAAAGCGAAAAGAATTACATTACATTACATTATTATTGCTTTAGGTCCAGCAAACTCTTCCGAGCCAAATCAGGACCGGACAACCCCTGATCCGCATAAAAGATCTGCTGAAACAACCCTAGTGGGAAAACTGAAAGCTCTCCACCAGCCAGTCACTTTAAAATAAAAACATCCCACGCAGGGGACGCTGAGGCTGTACTCTAATTTATGGAACCCCCGTTTACAAAAACAAAATAGAATACAAACATCATTATAAATTATCAACAAAACACATACATCTAAAATGCCTACATTGCTAAATAATAACATCATAGGAAGCCATAGTGACCACCTGGCAGAAAGCGTCCAATATTCCCAAGCTAATCCAACAGACCTCATACACAAATAAGGAGTCTTGTCCCGGAAGAGTTTTCAAGAAAAAAGGTAGGTGACTGGTCTAGCGAAGAAGAAGAAGAAAGTAGATTGATAAAACAGAGCAGGAATGAGAAAGAGCAAATGAGAAAGACAGTGACAGTGGGAATTTAAAGCACTAAATTTCCAGAAAGTGGGGATACTATTTATACTGAAACCCCCGGCACCCCAACGGGGGTAGCGGAATGGGTGTGTGGCTGGAATGTAAGCACAATGGAAAATAATGTAGGCTTACAATGGATGCGTAATAGATAACAATGACAAAGGATTGTAACTTCCACTTAAGTAACATTGAAAATGCCCGCTTCTAATTAGTCTTTTTTCCTACTAAATTGAAAGAAAATGTTACGATGGAAAAAGTGTGTTATTTATGTATGGTGTAGTTGGAGTACTTTTTATAATGTATTGCGTGTTTATATATATGCTTGTGTTTTCGGGGAGGAGGTGGGGGAGGGAGAGTGTTAGATGGGTTAAAGATTAACATAAAAAAGTAATTTGTGAATTTGATTTCAACACATAATCCAACTCTACCCGCATTGGCAGAAGAAGGAACCTTTGCTGATGTTGTGTTAGTTTTAAATCGAAATTGTTATAAGAAACATTTTACATGCACGTGTGTACCAATTACTGAAATGATAAAAACTAGCCACGCATCTCATATCTAGAGTAACGTTTTAGGGTAGAGCAACGATACTGTAATGTTGGAGACGTTGTGCAGCAGGTCAGCAGTGTTTTGTTTGTAAAGGGACGATTACGACTAGAATGATCTGATCGTTATATTTGTATTATTTATATGAAGGAAGAGAGTGGAGGGGTGTGTGGCAGTAAAGACGCTCACTCTGATTCTGATCTGGAAGACCTTTCTCGAAGTTGTTTTGACTATTTTCGCAAATGGAAATTTTATCAATTGTGTTTCCGTACATCATTTAACGGCAAATCCCTAGCCCCATTTCCACCTCTTTTGCCTGTCAATATTTCATAACAAGAATCCTTTGGAGGCTGTTTCTTCAATTTGGGTTTTAGGGACGAACCTCTTTTACAAACTCTTAAACTATACTTGAACTTTCTTGAAGATTGCCGAGCCTTGTTGTAGCTCGCCTGCTTCTGACGTTATTTTTCCCCCTCAAATAACGGTCTTTAGTAGCTTTTCTGTATCTGAGGTGTTGTGTGTGAGATAAAAAGGTGAATGATTGAAGAGTCTCGGCGACGCGACCGTCACTTCCTGCGATTCCTTCAGACGAACGAGATAAGTCGTTGCGTCGACAACCGCTGATGAAGTTGTAGTTGTTGACACTAGGTTTGTGTTTGTAATTGTCTCGATAGTAATGTTGATGTTGTTTGTACTTAACCGAGTTATTTTAATGTTTTTCTTTGCCTAATGTTGCCTTGGTTCCAGTCCTATGATGAAATGTTCCGTATGTAGCTTACGGCACAATATATTCCTCGTGCTTTTGTATAATATTCTATCACTTGGCAATAAAGAATCTGAGTCTGAATCGGAATTTACGGTTTTGTTGTATTTAAAGACGAGTAAAAAGGTTGAAGGACATACAACACAAGGGATTAAAAGATTATATGCATGAATTTTGTCAGCAGTTACCAGCCAACTGAGCTATAAAACCCGTTATCACAAGAAATATGGATGGAACAATAGGAATTTGTTGGAACTTATTCTTACTATGTAGCGGGAAAACCTTTAAAATGTCTCCTATAGTAAGAACTGAAATGGTTGGCGTTGTTTTCATGCACATAACTGTCCTCGTGCAAGAGCTCCAAAATGATAGGTGTCAACATTCTATGGTTTCCTCCGTTGATTGAGGAAGCTGTTTTGCAGAACGAATCAAAGGACATGCCGTAGTCGCAGGAAGGAAGCTTTCCACGAGTGACAAAGAAAATCTCTTTAAGGTGGGTCTGTAAAAACAAATTTGGCGTGTAACCATGCTGATCGATTCAGTCCCCGATGTTTGAATCTGTATAACTCGATTTCGTACCAATGCAGCTCGTGCACTCAATATCAAGGCAAGGGTCGTCGCTATAAAGTTTCTCTAACTTTATTCATAAAAAAAAACACCGAGAATAACATCAACAACTATCCGATTTTATCCCGTAACTCGAAAGTCGTTGGGGCACCACCGATGAATGTTTAAACAGCGCACTCCATCTTTCTCTGTCCTCAGCAACCCTCATGGCATCGCACAGTGTCGAGCCAGTCCATTCTCGAACGTTGTCCTCTCACCTTTTTTTCTGTCTCCCCCTTTTTCTGCCTCCTTGCACCGCGCATTGCATGATGGTCTATGCAAAGCCTGATGTTTCCGTTTCTTCACCCATGTGAGCATGTCATCGTTGTCCAATGGCTTGTGTGATGGTCTGTAGGACTTTGTCGTAGTGATGTGCTGGGTATAGGAAATGTCCAGAAGTTGTCTGTAGCACCTCATCTTCATGCTTTGTTTTCTTAGTTGTAGGTCCATGTTTTGCAACCGTATAGGAAGATGGAGATGGCAAGGGAGCGCAGCAACCTTATTGGAGTGTAGACTGATGGTCTTCTCTTTGCTGTGCACCGTGTTGAGGGATTGGCCTTGGACGTTGATATTGGTCATCGTTTTGGTCTTCTCTGCATTTATTTCCATTCCAAAAGCACTGGAGGTGGTATCAAGCCACTGTACCAGCTGTTCAACTTCTTGTTCCTCTTCAGCCAGTCCATCAATATAATCCCCAAAACGGAGGTTGCAGATTGTTATACCCTCTGTGCTGACTGTATCTTCATGGTCTGCAAGGGCATCTGACATGATGCGCTCCAGAAAGATGAAGAGTATTGGAGAGTGTAGGCATCCTTGAAACACGCCGATTGTTGTTCTGAACCAGTTCCCAATGGCGCTGTACTGAAGGATAATACTGGTAACCTTGTCATACAGGCTTTTGACGACTTCAGTAATGTCAGGGCTAATGTTGTACACTCTCATGGTTGCCCACAGAGCTGCATGCAGACTCGGTCAAACGCTTTCTTGAAGTCTACAAGCACGTGATTTAGGTGTTGCTGGTGCTGTAGGTATTTCTCGCAGATTATTCTGAGGTTGAAAATCTGCGCAATGGTACGTTGCCATGCCCTGAATCCTGCTCGTTCTTCAGCTATGATTTGTTCCGTTTTGGCGTTTCAACCTGATGAATATTATTATCAGGAGGATTTTGCTGGGATGGCTGATGAGGCTGATGTGCGGTAGTTTTGACTCTCCTGAAGGTTACCCTTTTTGAGAAGAGTGGTGACAAGCGACTGGGTCCTTGGTGCGAGGGCGTAAATCATCGCTTCTCCTCCTGCTTGAAGCAATTTTGCGGGTATGTTGTCTACCCCTGCTGACTTCTTCTTCTTCAGCGATTGAACTGCTGCCTCAACTTCTTCTCGGAGACTTGGGAGGATTTCTTTTTCTTCTCTGTTCTGGGGACAGAACTGAAGGGTCTCCATTTGTTGTGTGGTTGTAAAGGTCAGAGCTCTACTCTGTATATCTACCCAAGACTTCTTTTTGTTCTGTAAGGCACAAACCAGACTTGTTTTGGTCTGTTTAACACTTGTCAGCCGCTTCACAGTCTGAGTAGCGGCATCTGTCACTGCTGAGCTGAAGATGGTGGTCATGGCGTTGACATCTACTTCACCAGCTCCCAAATGAGCAGTGGTGCAAATTTCTATCCAATTGTGTCTTGGAATATTTCTGCCACCTCCGGATCTTGCAGTTTGTTCAGGTCGAACTTCCGCCTGGTGCACTTTGTTTTGTTTACTATCTTCAAATGGAACCGGAAAGACATCATCCCGCGATTGTGATCACTTTAGATGCCTGCTCTTGGAAAAATGCGTGTCTTGCCATTGTTGATGCTTGATCTCTACGTTTCGTGACCACGATATAGTAAACCTTGTTGTTATGCTCCCTGGTGGGACTGTTGCAGGTCCATCGTCTGGATTTTTTGTGTGTGAAGACCAAGCTTGTGTGCCAACTATAATTAAAGAAAATGAATAATAAACGCGCAGGCAGCGCCTTTTTGATAGCCTACTGTAGAAAGCAGAAAGATTTAGAACATCCTAGAATGATGTAATCAATAACCACTCACACCAAAGATCCTCACAGGCAATGCAATGAATAGAATGTTTTACACAGTTCGAAGATTTGACTACTTGTTGCGAGATAGATCTCGAAACTTCCGTCGGTGGTACACACAATATGATACACACATATCGACCGAAGAACACAAAGGAAGATTCTTCAAAGCTTTCCTAGCTATAACATGAAACAAATCAAAGGTAAATTTAATCTATTATTGCACACTTCAAAGCATAATATTCGTAATGTCAATCGTAATACATTCAATGGCAAATTACTACGTTGATTACAATGATTACAGTGAACCATCTTTAACGTTACCATGCCCAGGACAATGATTACAAAGTGGATTATTGTTTTGGACCATATTTGTTTTCGTAAAAAAAACTGTTAAAGAAGAGGGCAACGGTTTATGAACTGAGTTGTCACTCAGATGGCAATGTAGATGTAAGAAGAGTACTGTGGATGGGTCATTTCAATTGGGGGAAAAATTGACAGCGTATTTACTAATAACAAATATTAACTTTGACCTCCTTATACCTATTTTTAACCCAAACAGAACGGGCAACCCCCTCTCCCTCCCACACACACTCATGCACACACATTCAAACATACACACACGCACACACACGCGCGCGCACGTACGTACTCACACATCCCCCATTTCGCAGTGTTCCCAACTCTCGAAATAAAATGCATTTAGCTGCAAAAGATCTTTAACGAAACTTCAAATACAGAGCAAACTGACGGTGACCTTACATCCCTGTGCTGTCGGACCCCGAGGTTGTCAATGGCAAAAGTGTATGTGCACGCGCTTTCAAGAGTCCCATGGAATGTGCAAAAGGGAAGATTTAAAGAAATTGCAATAAATATAAATTAGTAATTTTAAAAAATCACAAAAACAAAACATGTGAAATTTGGATCGCGAAATTTTTATGATTTTCCAGATTTTGCAAATGGATGTCTTCCCACTTTCTTCCATGTGTGAAGAGACTTACCATTTCGTGAGGAAAATGGGTGAATTATGTAGAGTTCAAAAATGTCTTGACCACAATTGAATGTGTTGAATTGTTTGTAATTTGTTCCTTAATTTTTGTTACAACATTGGGCCATGGCCCAGTTTCCATTGCGCAAACAACTTGGTTCCTTTTGCTTGGACAGATGAGTACTACTGGATCTCGAGGCCCGGGTTTTGGTTCCCTAATCTGCTTTTCCTTGCAGACGATAGGAGGATTAAAATGCATTAAGTCAAGTGCGTGTGTGACATTCCACAGCGGGGCGAGAGCCGGCCCCCAGGACAATGCCAGATACATTTGTTTGATCCCTAGTGATGGGACGTGATGTCAAATAATTATGGCCCTGCGCCTAGTCTCAAACATGAAAGCTCAGAATCGCAAGAGAATTTGTCTTATATTGGTTGGAAACACATTGAAAAAAAAGGTTGAAATGTTTAGAGTATAGTGCAAGATGGAGCGTGAAGCATCTAACCAAAACATGTTTGTTCACTTAATTAAAAGGCATGTAATCGTATTGCTTACAATTAAAACAGTATATAAGCGTTTTAATCGTTGTGTGCTAGGTGAAGTGGTTAGTTGACAACATTATCTACAGAAACGTGCGTATTCATCAGTTTGTATTTTAAAGTATAAAAAAAGTAGGTTAATCGCGTTGTGCAAGATAATAAATTCATAGTTGTTATTCTATAATTACACTACGAAACTGTATTCGTCTTTTATAATGATATTGAGGAATACCGAAAGCGAGGAACAGAAACTTAATGCATACACAACGAGCGTAATATTGTTGCCATGTCACCAAGTTTCGACAGGCACTGCAATCATATAATACCCTTTGCATATGCCGTCCTTATTTCCGAATCCCTCCTTCACCTCCAATTCCTTTGCCTTACCTGCCCCTCATCTCCCCCACCCTCTAGCCCGGCCATTCATTTTGATTTCTCAGATCTACAAAATGCAAATATGTCAGATAACTTGCTTAAGTATTGAAGATAGACGACTCACTTGAGATTTAATCCGCCTGCCGCTCGGTAAATTGATGTTTGCCTGTGAAAGGCGATGTTTTCGTGCAATTAGCCAGGGTTTATAAACATATTTAAGCCATCTCAAAACAACTTTGTCATGTAACCGGAATAAAATTGTCGCCGTTTTCGCGTTTGGAATTGCATATGCACTCGTCTAAAATATATTATGTTACCTTTCCTCCTCCACTCCTCCACTCCTCCACACCCCTCGAACGTGCGCCAGTCCTCGTCCCACTTCTGGAACAACATATATAATGTACTACGTAAAAACTCCTTGAACTAAAGATAATTTGACCAAACAGTCATTTCCCTAACATCACCGTCATCATCATCATCATCGTCATCATCATCATCATCGTCGTCGTCGTCGTCGTCGTCATCATCATCACCACCCTCCCAATACTGTCCCTACCACTATCTCTGAGTCTATCTCTACTGCTATTTAATATGAAGAGGTGTCAGTTTTTAGTAAGCGTTTATAAATATTAGTGTGTATGCGTATGTGCAATAAAGTACAAAACGTTGTACCTTATTTGACATCCTTTAAGTTTAAGTCGCTGGGGCATATGTCTTTAAGGGTAACCATATGTTAATATTTGTGGAGAGATGCAGAAAAAGTCTCTCTTTCTTTCTCTCTTTCTTTCTTTCTCTCTCCCTCACTCTACCTCCACCCCTACCCCACTCTCACCCTAGCATTCTCACTATTTCTTGTTTAAGTCAACAGTTTGGAGGAATGACTGGTAGACGTTTTGGCCAGACATCTATAGTAAACACACACACATGCATACACACACACACACATACATACATACACACATATTTCTTTTTGGTTGTTGTTTTGGGGTGTGGGGTGGGGAGGGGTGGGTGGCGAAAGTTGGCTTTCTCCAAATGTCGCATTGTTGTTGCATTCAACAACGATAATGCTGACTTTCTTTGCTCAAACCAACCGCTGAAGTTCGAATTTTTCATCTCTTTTTTGACCGGAATTTATTGCCCTTGTTTAACGCAACACCAATAACATAGTCACGTGACCTTTGTTATGACAGTATTTCTGAAGGCACCACGCCGCTACACCAATTCGTAATTGGTTTCTGAGGTAGGGTAGTGCCAATTATATCAATCTGTTAAAATAAAGAAGCCATTATCCAGCAATTTTAGTATGTTTTTTTCCTCTTAACAGCTTTGGTAGATGTGGTTTTTTGGCATGTATTGATTAAAAAAAAAAGCTACAACTATATTTTCGAAATTGGTATTGTTCGTTGTAAACTTTTTTCCTCAATGGGGCAACCCTCACTGTGAATGTTATAAGGATTTGTCACGGGGGGGGGGGGGGGGGGGGGGCGTGGTCAAAGTGGGTCCTTTTAAGTCTCTGTGTCTGTCCCTATTGTATATAGTTCGTCCTCTCTGTATGTCTGTCTGCCTGTCCCTATGTTACACTCGATGTTGTTTTTTATCAGTTGATTCTGACACCAGCGAACCAGTTGGTGGTAAGGGGAAAATAATATGGTCACCCATTGGCCAATCCGGGATTCGAACCAGGTACCTTCCGGTTACTAGTAAGACGCTCTACCAACTGAGCTACCCGGCCCCTCTAAACAAGACTGCGAGTTGTTGTTGTTGTTTGTAGATTATAGTAATTTAGAACACGCCAGCGTGACGCACCACAACCAACAAATGAAACTTCGTCATCACTGTCTTACGTCATACAACTTTCTTTACCGTCCGAGAATTTTCTCAGCAACAGTGCGGTACTTTTATAGTCTCTTCATACTACAGAACAATTAGAACACGCCAGCGTGACGCACCACAACCAACAAATGAAACTTCGTCATCACTGTCTTACGTCATACAACTTTCTTTACCGTCCAAGAATTTTCTCAGCTATCTACATCCATCGCGTCTGGTCCTGATTTTGGCTCGGAAGAATCCGCTGGACCTAAAGCAATAATCTTGTATTGTTTTGTACATCCATCGCGAAACTTCGATCGATAGTAAACAATTAACTCTAGAAAATTCTCAAATAATATCGACCAACTAAAATTATCAACGTAACACCCTATTGTATAATTATAGTTCGTCCTCTCTCTTTCAGGCTCTCTGCCTATCCCTTTGTCCTACTGTCCCCTTCGATCCCCCACCTCGACTCTCTCTGTCTGTTTGTCTGTTTCTATCTGTCTGTCTCTCTCTCAGTCTGTCTGTCTGTGTCTCTGTCTCTCTCTCTCTCTCTCTCCCTCCTCTCCTCTTTAATAAACGAAGTGTGTCCACAGCTTTCCTTTTTTGTGTGCAATATTGACGCGTCTTGCAGATGCAATCACCCAGAAAGTGACTACATGCATTAATTTAGCAAAACCTATTAGCTACGCACGCTACCTATAGATCTTCACTGGCTTCTGGTGGTTTCCCCATCCCCCTCCTGCCCCGCCCCTTTCATCCTCTGCTCCCCACACAAAATAGAATACAAACATCATTATAAATTATCAACAAAACACATTCATATAAAATGCCTACATTGCTAAATAATAACATCATAGGAAGCCCTAGTGACCACCTGGCAGAAAGCGTCCAATATTCCCAAGCTGATCCAACAGACCTCATACACAAACAAGGAGTCTTGTCCCGGCCAGAAGAGTTTTCAAGAAAAAAGGTAGGAGACTGGTCTAGCGAAGAAGAAGATAGTATAGTAGATTGATAGAACAGAGTAGGAATGAGAAAGAACAAATGAGAAAGACAGCGACAGTGGGAATTTAAAGCACTAAATTTCCAGAAAGTGGGGATACTATTTATACTGAAACCCCCGGCACCCCAACGGGGGTAATGTTTACATAAAAGTAAAAACTCAGAAGACAAATTAAATGGGAATGTGCAGGATAAGTGCTTGTCACTGGAGCCTTCCAAAACACAACCAAAAACAGGTTTATGCACACACACAGGCGCGCGCACACACACTCACGCACACACACACGCACGCTCACACACAGCCGCCCGTGCGGACAACGCGTGTATTATGCTCAGCCTGGTTTACGTGATCGCGACATCTCCGTATCAACGGAAGACAGATTAAAAAAAAGGAAAGCATCGGTTGACGTAGTCACTGCATGGTGACAGTGACTGTGGAAAGCACTCAGCGTAGCCTATGCTTGATGGTTGCAGACAGTTTTGAGTGTGGTTTACGAGAGAACTCTTGCAAACATGTGCTGTGAAACAAGAGACAACACAATACATCGGATTTGAATCTGAGGTAGGCACGCTGCTTGATAGGTCTGTACTGCGAGCTGATCTTATTATTTTATTAATTGTTCTTAGGCGCTTTTTCGGCTCAAGACTTCGATCATTCCCGTCTGCTGTTGCTCCTACTACAGTTCTACGTTCAGTATACCCTCAAATATCAATGGGACAGGATAACGGATGCGTATCACAGTATAGTGTGATTCACTTAGCGTGATTCTTGGAGGTTGGGTAACGGACCAGCTCCCATGAAGAAGGTCAAGCAGCAGAACTTTACTCCTGAGAGAGAGGCGAGAAATAAAATAAAGAAAGGAAGTCTTGAGGCATGCTGTAACTGAAAACAAAAAGAGGGGGTAGGAGCCGAATATAGGATGGTTTAATAATGTGCGCACGCGTGTGTGTGTTCATGTGCGTGTGGAGAGAGGGAGAGAGAGAGAGAGAGAGAGAGGGAGAGAAAGGGTTGGGGGTGGGGGGGGTAAAGAGAGGCATATAATAGAATTATACGTATTAAACCCCTTTTCGTTAAATTTTGAATAGGCTAGTTAGCAAGAGGTAGAAGACTCGTGTACGCTTTGGTGTGTGTATTATGGGGTATTGGGATTGTGTCCGATGTGTGTATGGGTGAGTGCGGGCGTGTGTACATGTGGATGGGGTGTCATTTAATTTAGCAGAAGTGTGATTTCTAAAATATCCTCTTCGTATTTCTCAACCGATTGTTTTTTTTTTCTTTCTTTCTTTGCATGTTACGTCACTTTTCAACCTGTCAACATTTTCATCAATCCAAAAAGTTGTGGTTAAAGAACTCGATTTATCAATATTATTCATATCCGTCGTACCTATAGCGTGAGGAAAAATTTTGAAAATTGGATATGACATTGTTGGTGTGCTTCGTAGATTTTTGGAGGCAATGGAAGGTGAAAGATGCAGCATCGGAATCAGAGGGAAGTTGTGGTCCGCCCTTTGGCAAGAGAGACGAGAAGGGAGAGGGGGAGAGAGAGAGAGAGAGAGAGAGAGAGAGAGAGAGAGAGAGAGAGAGAGAGAGAGAGAGAGAGAGAGAGAGGAGGAGGAAGAGGAGAACAAGAAACTTGAAACTTTCAAACCTTTTCTTTTATTAGTGTATGTGTCAGCGAGATAAAGAGAGGGAGAGAGACAGACAGGGAGACAGAGAAGAGAGAGAGAGACAGAGACAGAGAGAGAGAGAGATTGGATGGTTGATTTGATTGTGCTTGGTGAGGTGGGGCGAAATCGAAAGCCTAAACAGTCAATCGGGATGGAAATAAAAAGCGATATTCAGCGATATATATAACTAAAAGGAGAATAGGAAGATGATGATTATAAGAATAGGACGAAGGACAAAGGAGAACAAGCGAGGAGGGAGAAGGAATGAGAAAAGGAAAAAAAGACGTTATAGGCTGGACGCTGACGTTGAAGGTAGAACCAATGCACTTTTTAATAAAATTAAATATAACAATAATAATATTTTGTGTACACATGGTTTTTTTTTCAAAGATACTTGACGCGCGCACATATACATAAAGGTGCGCGCATGCACTTATTCACGTATGCCCTCCGGGTATATCTCTCTCTCTCTCTCTCTCTCTCTCTCTCTCTCTCTCTCTCTCTCTCTCTCTCTCTCTCTCTCTTCCCAAGGTTTTTTTTCGTCCGAAAGTACATTTAGATCCTTGTGATTTCTTTTTTCTTCTTCTGGAAACATTAGCGTTTTGAGTGTGTCCTCTATTCCTTACTGTTTCTTACTCTTCCAGGAATTACGGCTCCAGCAGAAATCTCTCTGTCTGATTGATAACCTTGCTCGACGATATCTGGACCCTAGTGTAATCAACCAGAACATGGCGCAATCAGTATCTCCTAACGTCGTGGCAATTCATTTGCCGGGAATGCACTAAATGCTTGCTTGGTTCAGAGCCATCGAGTTCTTGCTGTTTGATCACTGGCAGAGTTCCGTTGTTACTGCAATGTTTGGAAGGCGGATCAGTGGAGCAGAGAGACGGGAACAATAATCAGAGAGAGACCGCCATACAGTCGAGAGAGAGAGAGAGAGAGAGAGAGAGAGAGAGAGGGGGGGGGGGGGGGAGTCAGAAGAGAAAAACAGACATACATACATACAGACAGACAGACAATTGAGAAATTGATTTCTAGACACAAACAAATCGGAAGCATTTTTTACGATTGATTGTTTCCGATGGAAAATGGCACATGTTTGTCCCAGTTTGACGGCTACATTGTCTGATAACGGCTTTGCGGCTTAAGCGATCACAAAACCTGTGTTAACTCAGGGAATTAGAATAGGAGAAAGAAACATCTTTGATCGAGTGATCAGTTCTACACATTTGGATGCATAAAATAATATTATAACTGTAGAAGACACATGAGAACACACATACAAAATGCGATCCCGTTCCTCCTATGCTGAAGAGATCCGTAGGATCTCATCTTTGATATGATGATGATAATCATTGTTGTCAGGGTGGCGACGTGGTGATCGTCCTTAACGCTGATGCAATAGGACGTTAAGCTTCGTTGTTTCTCCTCCTCAGCACATTTCTCGCTAAGGAGCGAACGTATTGTGACTTAGATACGAGGCTATTCAAGTCACCGAGGGTTTTCTTCCGGGTACTTCGGTTTCCTCCCTCCCTTCAATAATGGTACAGCATGCAGTCGATCTAAAATTTCAAAAATAAAATTCAGTTTCCATTCCATCTTCTAATAGCGATCTCCTTGCCTTTACACCACATGTTTGAGTGCTAGAAGTTTGTCTATTGTGTGTGAGTGAGGGAAATATCTGAGCGTATATGTTGGTACAGATCGCCGCGCTTTGAGCATGATTGGTGATTTGGGGGAAAAAAGGGCGTATATAAAGCCCTGTACCATTATTATCCCAAAAACTATAGAACTTAAATGGGGTAATATGTGTTTAATGGGTGTAAAATATTAGCTCCTTCAAAAAGGTGCAGTTTTCGTTTCTTATTGTCTTGAACTTCCTATCCTATCCAAATCCCGTAACTCGAAGGTCGTAGGGGCACCACAGATGATCGTTTAACCAGCGTACTCCATCTTTCCCTCAGCAACCCTGATTGTTTCGCTCAGTGTCAAAGCAGTCCATTCTCGAATGTTTTCCTCCATCTTTTTCGGTCTCCCTCTTCTTCTACCTCCTTGCACTGTGCCTTGCAGGATGGTCTTTGCAAGACCTGATGATCTAGTGACGTGGCCATACCATCGGAGTTTCCGTTTTTTAACCACTGTGAGCAGGTCATCGTGTTGTGCAATGGCTTGTGTGATGGTCTGTCGGACTTCGTTGTTGGTGATGTGATGGGTATAGGCAATGCCCAGAGGTCTTCTTTAGCACCTCATCTCCATGCTTTGTATTCTTCGTTGTAGATCTGCTGCGAGGTTCCATGTTTCGCAAGCGTATGCGAAGATGGAGATGACAAGGGAGCGCAGCAGTCTTATCTTGGAATGTAGACTGATGGTCCTGTCTCTCCAAATTGGCTTCAACCTCGCCAGGGCAGCAGTTGTTTGTGCGATCCTGGAGAGGACTTCCTGTCGGGACCCATTGTCTGATACAATGGCTCCTAAATATTTGAAGCTATGCACTGTGTTGAGGGATTGGCCTTGGACTTTGATGTCCGTGTTGATGCCATTGGTGTTGTTGGTCATCATTTTGGTCTTCTCTGCACTTATTTCCATTCCATAGGCTCTGGAGATCTTGAACTTACTGACAAAATATTCCTCTTCGAACATAACATTCTATACTTCGCCATTGTTTGCTCAGATGAGGATATTGCTTATGTCTCGTTGTCATCATCTACATGTACATTGCACATAATTATACTGTCTTACTTTGATCTAAACTACATCCTTGACAACACCAAGCAGAGACAGACGGACACACAGGCAGAGAGAGAAACAGAGAGAGAGAGAGAGAGAGAGAGAGAGAGAGAGAGAGAGAGAGAGGAGAGAAAGGGGGGAGAGGTGGAGGGGGGCATAGGAAGTGAAGGAAGAAGGAAGGAAGGACGAAAGGAGACAGAAAAAGCAAAGGAAGAAAAGGAGAAGGAGAAAGATGGAAAAAAAATTCTTAAGAACGGACGTTAAGGATTCTGACTGAAAAGTTACGAGTATAAATTATGGATTTTAGATGAAAGTTTGTAAGAGTATTAAATTAGGTATTTTAGAAGAAAATTTATAAGAGCATTAAAGTATGGATTTTAGAGGAACAAGCTATAAGAGCATACATTATAGATTTTAGCTTAAACACAATGCTCTCAATGATGAGGTTGCTGCTAAGATGATTACAGCGCGGGTTGTACAACTTGGACATGGGTTTGGTTGGAATGAGGGTGGGTGGGGAAGAGGGGTATGTGAAGTTTTTCTCTCTGTCTGTGTTCCTGCTTATCTGTCGGCCTGTATTTCCATTGTCTATTTGTCTACCATCCTGTCTGTCTGTCAGTTTTCACATTACCTATCCTTCTTTCTGACTACCCGTCTGCTTCAATGACCCTCTTTATCTGTTTTAGGATTCCAGACTTATCTGGGAATACACTAAAACAGTCTGGAATCAGAACGAGCCAAATCTGGGTCTATCGGTCGGTTCGACCTGTCGATTGGTCCGGTCCGTTGGAAGCTATATCTCAAGAGCCACTGAATGGATTTTGACTTATCTTCATAGGAACATTACCTATGTTAGTGGTTTACCTCTCGTGCCAATATATTTGCTCTATTGCAGAGATCAAGGTCACTCGAGTCATATTATTGGTAAACACGGTTTGCTTAAAATCTCACAAACGATTGAAGCGATTTTGTTGACCGGTATACCGGTACTTTAAATCATGGGTCATCTTTCCATCGCAGTCCGGTTGTCGGGCACCCGGGACCCCGTTGGGGTGCAGGGGTTCTCTATATAAATAGTATCCCCACTTTGTGGAAATGTAGTGCTTTAAATTACCATTGTTTCTGTCATTCTCATTTGTTCTTTCTCGCTCCTCGTCTGCTTTATCAGTCTACTATCTTCTTCTTTCTTGAACACTCTCCCAAAACCTTTCATTTGTGTATGGGGTCTGTTGGGTCAGCTTGGGAATATTGGACGCTTTCCTGCCAAATGGTCACTAAGGTTTTCTATGGTATTATTTAGCAATGTAGGCATTGTAAGTGTTTTGTTGATATGTTATAATGATGTTTATATTCTATTTGGTTTTCGTAAACGGGGGTTCGATAAATTAGAGTATTGCCCCAGCGTACCTGCATGGGATGTATTTATTGTAAAGTGACCGGCTGGCGGAGTGCCTTCAGTGTTACCATTAGAGTTGTTTCAGCAGATCTTTTATACGGATCATGGGTGAGCCTTCTTTCAACTAAGTTGTTACCCTGATTTAGCTCTTTGCAGTCCGCTGGACCCATTAAACAATGACTAACTAACTAACCGGTTGTCGGGTGGTCGGTCGTTGGGTCGGTCCGTCGCTGCAAGTTTCCATGTTTTGTTTAAAACCGATTTTGGCCTTATCTGAAGAATAACTGAAACGAAATTGATAGTCATCATTTTTCCTTTGTGTATACTTTACATTTTGCTTAGCAGGTTGGATCATTGGTATTTGTACTTTCTCAAAGGTCAAGGCTTTTTTGCTGCACCATTTTCTAAACACGTTTTGCGCTGTCTCTAAATATTGGCTGCTCAGTGCTGCTTGCTGGTAGTTCAGATCATGGCCGGTCTAAATCATTCCATGGTTTCCTTTTGTTTCCTTAGGATAAAACCGTTAACACTTTTGAAAATGCTTATTATTTTTCCACTATGTCTGGAAATACATTTGAATGGCTTGCCTTCTTGTTTTTTCTGTCTCTTACAACGTGGAAGAAAGGGCTTTGCTTTGGGAATCGTCTTTGACATCAAATAGACGGTTGTGGCGGGGGATGAGACATGATAAATTTCATTTCGCAGGCGAACCAAAACTGGAAGCTTTAGGAATACATGTTATATAGCACAAGCATCTAACGTAAGGCCGGCAGAAACGGACTAACGGTGTAGAGTAAAGACCTGCAGCCCACGCAAAGACTTAATTTAGACCCTATTACCTTCAAATAGGCTGAAGTTGTTCCTGATTCTATTGACATTTTTACTTGTTCTGATTGAGGTTGCAGTGTAAATAAGTCATAGAACGTTCCACCTCCGTGATCTTGTTTCGCCAAAGATTAATTTTTTCTTCACAGTAATCGACTGTTTACACGGTGTTTCACCTTCCCGAAGATATCCGAAGATATTTGAGTCCCGTTAGCTTTGACTGCCTTGTATCATGGTAGGTCATCTACTAGGACATCTACAATTATTACAGACGACAAAATATCAAGTAACATTTTCACATAGATGAGACATTACTTAGGCCTACAATGCCCTACATATATCCACAGAGTCTTGCAAATGCTGCACCTATCTCCAGAGTTTTGCGACTGCTACACTGCTGCATGTTTGTCAAAGGATATGATAAATGGTAGCTGTTCCTGAATGTATCCACACTACTACTTATTCTATTGGAAAATAACACAGGCTTCAGACTTCGCCTTGGCTAGTACCCGGCTATTTCTCTGGCTATTTCTCTATCTATACAGCTAGACGCCCCCGCAGGCCTACTCAGTATCGATAGTCTACCGTATTGGAAAAGCATAATTTGTAATGGGGGCCTGTGAGTGTATTCCACTGCTTGTCCAGAGCAATCCCTAGAGAGAAAGGAATACTATATTGGTGTAGTATACCAACAAGCTATCAATAACAGACCCTGTGAGTTGATTAGCTTATTTCTTTTCGGGCAGAGATCAATGGCATGACGTCTGATTCGGGCAAAAGATCACTTATGATCGTCCTCTTCTGCTCACAGTCGAGTTTGTACAGAGAGGCTGGACTGAATACAAGGGCTTTTATGTTTTTGCAGGCGTGTAGCTACAGAGAGATCTTGGCTTTGAGTGTTTTGTGGAAAGCATAGGCTTGATATGATAACATACAATGCTATTTTAGTATGACTATTAGGACTGCAGAAAATGCTGTTGTAGTACATTTTGTTTCCTAAAAGAAATACAACTCGGCACCTTTAAATTTACAGCGCATAATATTATCTTGCCTCCGACCCTCAGTTACCCTGTCCTGCCTCGCCTCCCTTCGCCGGCGCATAGTGTGCTCGTTTCATCATCATCATCATCATCATCATCATCATCATCATCATCATCATCATCATCATCATCATCATCATCATCATCGTCGTCGTCGTCGCCTTTGTCATCGTCATCATCATCTTCATTATCATTATCATTATCATCTTCATTATCATTATCATCGTCGTCGTCGTCATCACCGTCATCACCACCATCAACACCATCACCAATAACAGTAACAGTTACTCCAACCCAACCCAACAAAAAAAACAATAAAAAACGCAACAGTGACGTATTTATCGCTGAAGATTTTTGTTTGGGTGTTGACTCTTACTATTTTAGCTTTTTGTGTCGTTTATAATCTTCTTCTGGAAATGTGTTCTTCCTTGAATCATGCGTCAGTCATAAGTAAGAATCACATTCGAAAAAAAATCTTCCATGTCCTGCTCCGCTTCCTGATTCCAAGGATGGCTCGTGGCGCAGTCATTTAGTCGCCGGTTTCCTGTGCCCAAGGTCGCGGGTGGCAAGGGGCAAACTGATGTACCTAAGTGCCAGACTTTTAGGACACCGAGGGTTTGTTCCGGGTATTCCGGTTTCCTCCCTCCCTTCAATAATGAGATTGGATGCAGTCAATCAAATTTTTTTCTAAAATAGCAATTAAATTTCCTTTTCGTTTTCCAATCGCAATATACCTGCCTTTACGCCACATGTTTCAGTGATAGGTTATTTGTGTTTGTTGTGTGTGAGAGAGAATGGGTGTAATATGTGAGCGTGTATGCTGGTACAGATCGCGGCCCTTTGAGCTTGACTGATGGTTTGGGGAAATTCGCGTATATATTATCCAGTATAATAATAATGATAATAATAATAATAATAATAATAATAATAATAATAATAATAATAATAATAATAATTGTGATGATTGGTGATGATGATGATTGATTGATTGATTGATTGATTGATTGATTGATTGATTGATTGATGATGATGATGATGATGGTGGTGGTGATGATGATGATGATGATGATGATGATGATGATGATGATGATGATGATGATGATGATGATGATGATGATGATGATGATGATGATGATGATGATGATGATTTCTGTTCCTCTTCCTCCTCCTCCTTCTTCTTTCTTCTTCTTCTTCTGCGCTGCTGCTGCTGATGCGCTTGCTAAATTTTCCACACCATTTCTCCTGCCTGACCCAGTGCACCCGCCGTGGCGTGTTCTGCTGAGAGAACGGACCTTGCAGCTGCCAACACGAATTAAAATGATAAATTTGATTTTAAAAACTTGCACGCCTAATCCACAACGTTCTTAAATCAAAGTTTCGCAAACTTCATTGGAAGAAACGTCTTCCTGCTCAATATAGAGAGTGGCTGAAAATGGAGGGGAATATGACATCTGAATATTTTCCCACATCGGTTTCAGGATTTATTTAGTTTAGAGATAAATTCATTTTCCAATAGAAACTAGGTAAAGGAACGGTTAACAAGAAGATTAGAATTCTGGTGCGGGAGCGTTGTCCCATACTTGATTTAAAAAAATCAAAACCATTGTCGTTATAGTTTGTTTTGTTTTCTCTGAGTAGAGGAATCCTGCTGTGGCAACAATAATTCAAATGATAATTTTTCTCATTTCCAACTCGCACTTGCCTACTATTCATCCCCCCAAATAAATCCTGAACATGTTTGTGGAGCCATTGTACCAAACAATGGCTCCCGACAGGAAGTTCTCTCCAGGATCGCACAAACAACTGCTGCCCTGGCGAAGTTGAAGCCCATTTGGAAAGACAGGACCATCAGCCGACATTTCAAGGTAAGACTGCTGCGCTCCCTTATCATCTCCATCTTCATATACGCTTGCGAAACATGGACCCTCACAGCAGATCTCCAACGAAGAATACAAAGCATGGAGATGAGGTGCTACAGAAGACTTCTGGGCATTTCCTATACCCAGCACAACACCAACGACGAAGTCCGACAGATTGGACAACACGATGACCTGTGGTGAAGAAACGGAAACTCCGATGGTATGGCCACGTCACCGGATCATCAGGTCTTGCAAAGACCATCCTGCAAGGCACAGTGCAAGGAAGTAGAAGAAGAGGGAGAACGATAAAGAGGTGGGAGGACTACATTCGAGAATGGACTGGCTTGACACTAAGCAAAACCATCAGGGTTGCTGAGGACAGGGAAAGATGGGGTATGCTGGTTAAACGATCATTTGTGGTGCCCCTACGAACTCCGAGTTACGGGATAGGATAGGAGGATAGGGTAGGACATGTTTGATATAAAGACAGGCTCGCCTTTTTGATGGAGGGGGCAGCGCGGCGAAACGGAAGAAACAGGATCGTAAGTGTAGCTGGAACAACCAAATTTTCCTATACATTTGAACAATATATTTCGTCACCCTACCCCATTATTAATGTGCTATATTGTAGTCCTGCACTAATACTCCAACCACGAATTATCTACGTATACCTCTGGGCTATAGTGTCGTTCACCATGCATTGACTAGAAATGGTAACAGCAGCTGATCACAGCTTAATGAAATTTCATGTTGCTGGTCAGATCTGATTCCAGTCCCTCAGCAATGTGTAAGTTTTATTTAAGACGTGGCCACATTGGCTTACGTTTTACGGTTTATGTATTGGGTTATGAGATTTTTTTCTAACCGGAATTTGGACGGGTAGCCACACCTTATGAATTTAGTGGCCACATTAGCTTACGGTTTACGGGTTATGCATTGGGTCGGAGGTAGTGACGCCATGTTCGAATGTATAAAGGTGCGTAGCTGTATAACCCCCGTTGGGGTGCCGGGGGTTTCAGTATAAATAGTATCCCCACTTTCTGGAAATTTAGTGCTTTAAATTCCCACTGTCGCTGTCTTTCTCATTTGCTCTTTCTCATTCCTACTCTGTTCTATCAATCTGCTATACTATCTTCTTCTTCGCTAGACCAGTCATCTACCTTTTTTCTTGAAAACTCTTCCGGGACAAGACTCCTTATTTGTGTATGAGGTCTCTTGGATCAGCTTGGGAATATTGGACACTTTCTGCCAGGTGGTCACTAGGGCTTCCTATGATGTAAATTATTTAGCAATGTAGGCATTTTATATGTATGTGTTGTGTTGATAATTTATAATGATGTTTGTATTCTATTTTGTTTTTGTAAACGGGGGTTCGATAAATTAGAGTATAGCCTCAGCGTCCTCTGCGTGGGATGTTTTTATTGTAAAGTGACTGACTGGTGGAGAGCCTTCAGTTTTACCACTAGGGTTGTTTCAGCAGATCTTTTATGCTGATCAGGAGTTGTCCGGTCCTGATTTGGCTCGGAAGAGTCCGCTGGACCTAAAGCAATAATCATGTAATGTAATGTAGCTGTATAATTTCACTATAACAAGGCACTTTTTCATGACGATGTAATGTATTTCACGATTTGATTACTATGAAATAACTTTACTAAGATCGACAGGCAACAACTAAATTCAACTGCATTAGCTCTCCAAGTCGTGTGTAGTGACTTGTCAACCTGTCTTGCGTGTAATCATACAAGCGAGGAGTTTAGGTTGACCTCTACACTCATGACATCACACTATCGCTTCTGATTGGTCCTCGTAAACCCGACTTACGTATTTTTTTGCATTAGAAATCAAACATGCGCTCTCCTTGTGAAATGTTATGTTAGCAAGTGCGCAAGTAAAATAAGGAATTTATAAAGGAAAAAAAGCGTGGCCGGGTGCCACATACCAATATGGCCTACCCAGCCTTTAGACAGTGCCAAGGCATTGAAAAGATGGGTTGAGTTCTAACATGTCATCTGGCTGCCGATAGCAGTAATGTTGTAGACGCATGATGAAGGTGATGATGAGGAGGAGGAGGAGGAGAATGAAGAGGGTGGGGATAAGGAAGAGGAGGAGGATGTTGGTGGTGGTGCTGCTTCCGTTATCTTTATTTTCTTGTCTTTGTACCTTTAACTATTTATTGTCTCATTTCAACACATAACCCTACACATCGCAACGGATTACACCTCCATCCCCACCTCCACGACCATCACCACCACCACCACAACCACAACAACAACAACAGCAACAACAACAACAACACATCACACCACACTACAACACCCACAACTCATATTACGCCCACAACACAACACACTCAGACACCATATAACAACACACACAATTCACTACCTCCACCATACACACACTTTGTCTTTGTCTTTGTCTCTGTCTGTGTCTCTGTCGCTCTGTCTCTGTCTGTCTGTCTCTCTGTCTCTGTCTCTCTCTCTCTCTCTGTAATCTTCTTAAAAGCTTTCCTTGTTTTTTATGAGTCCACTCCCTCGGATGCACTGAAGCGTAAGATGCTTTCCTAAAGGTTGCACTACACATATCGTCATTTTCCCTAAGAACACATACTTCATGCATTGTTCTCAGGTAATAAGCTGCCAGCAAAATAGTTTCTTTTCTTTTTTCAGCACTCTTCCGCAATGTTGTATTTCACCATTATATGCATATCCAATTAAAAGGCTTTCAATACTAGATTGTTGATTCGTATACAGAGTGCTTTATTCTTCTGCTGCAGGTTGCCTTAAGCTGGGTGCACACATCGCAACTTCGAGTGTTACAATGTTCAGTACATCGATGTATTGCAACAATGTCGACAAATGTGATCATGAGCGCAACTGCAAGTTCAACTAATACAGCGTGTTGAGCCACGTTGCACTGTTTACTGCAGTGCGGTAAAATGTTGAGGCTGGCTGCAACTAAGGTAGGTCAACTACCAATCGTAGACGAGCTTAGCCCTCACGTGACTTAGTTGTTGTTGTTGTTGTTGTTGTTGTAAATAGGTCATCCGAGGCGAGTGCATCGAAGCTTAGCGAGTCCGATAAAATATATCTCATTGAACTCTACCAAGTCCACGAGGCATTGTGGAATGTCTCGTCAGAGCTTTATCATAAGCGAGACGTGCTCAACCAAGTACGCATCCAAATCTTTCTTATTCTCCTTTTTTTCTTTTGAGTCATCGCTAAACAGCTACAAACTGTTGCTGTGAGAAATAACATTTCATCCTCGCTGTCGTCCATTTTGTTATGTAGTCATATGACCAAGATCACATAACGAAAACAAAAATTCCCGTTGCGTTGTCTGCACCTGGATGCAACTGCAACAACGCGCACGCTCAACTTTTCGCTAAACTTGGGTCAACTTGTACGATGGCATGTTGCAGTCGCGGTTGCAGTTGCAGTTGCGATGTGTGCACCTAGCTTTAACCTTTGCCATCGTATATTATTTCGTCCTTTCTTACTCTACTTACGTTTTGCTTGTTTTTGTTTCAATTTTCTGTTTATTTGTTTATATATTTTCTTTCTTCGTTGCTTTCTTTCTGTCTTTTTCTAAGTTTTAGCTTCTTTATTTCTTTTTGTTTTCATTAACACAACATCAAACAAAAAAACCTTTCTACCTCCTATTTCTTTCTTCATCTTTCCAACCCGTCGCTCCATCCGTTCTCTGGCCCAAAACATGAGACGTATCGGTTTAACCCTGTCTCGCCCACTGATTAAAAATGTGTGTTGCGTGGCCCAGGCTCTGACTTCCTCTGCAGGTGGTCTTAAATCCTATTAGTCTTTTTCTTTCTTTCTTTCTTTCTTTCCTTTTTGCAGGTTTCTCGGGTATATGACGCGTTAGACGTTGCTCATCAAGCAGCAAGTTGGCGGCTTGGGCGGCTTGAATGTCAACCTGTTTTCGGCCAGGACTCTGAGCAGTTGTGTGAACTTTCAAAGCGCCTAATAACAACGATGCAATTCCATTCAGATTTGTCATATTTTCCAAACAAAAATCAGTTGACTGGTCCTTCATGACATGAACACAATTTTGTGAAGGCCCCAATTCGAAGGATTTGTTTGCTTTTGGCCAAAACGGATTTATCCTAAAATTCCCATTGTTATCACATTATACAATGGTAAAGTGTGATTTTGTTGCTCAAACCAACCGCTACACTTTGAATTTACCATTTCGGTTGTGAAACAACACGATGACCTGCTCACAGTGGTGAAAAAACGGAAACTCCGATGGTATGGCCACGTGACCAGATCATCAGGTATTGCAAAGACCATCCTGCAAGGCACAGTGCAAGGAGGTAGAAGAAGAGGGAGACCGAAAAAGAGGTGGGAGGACAACATTCGAGAATGGACTGGTTTGACACTGAGCGAAACAATCAGGGTTGCTGAGGACAGGGAAAGATGGAGTACGTTGGTTAAACGATCATCTGCGGTGCCCCAACGACCTCCGAGTGATGGGATACGATATGATAGGATAGGATAGGGTAGGATAGGATACGGTTGTGACAGGGAGTGATTTCCCTGATTAACGGTCTTGTCACAACATTTGCCGTGTAACATTAGACCCTATTCCTGAATGAACCACGAATCTTAAAAGAGTGTGGTGTCCGGGGTAAGATAGAGTCTATTTTTATCAACCTAAAACGATAAACCTTACCGAGCATTTTTTTGTTATTGGTTCTGTCCCTTACCGGCTTTGGTAGGTACTATTAATAAGCCCACATATGAAAAAAAAAATTTTAAACTGCCAGAACCTACAGAATTTATGCATTTAAAAAAAAGGACAAAACTTTGGAGGAGTTTTTATTTTGTTGTTGTTGAAAGCTCTTTTTTTAGTGCTGAAACAGTGATTAGTACAACTTATGTTAATCTGATAAATATAAATTGAAACAACAATAGCAACAACAGTGGGTAAACCTTTACTGTGAATGTTAAAAGGATCTGTCAAGAGGGCGTGATCAAAATGGGTCTCTTTAAACAAAATGGCTTCTCCACCACCTTTTTTCCACTTCAGTTCATGTGTCCTTGTTGTGTCAAGCGTTAAACTCCTTTTGAAATATTCAACTGAAAAAGAAAAACACGAGTGCGGTATAATTTATAAGTTGTGTCCCGGTACTGTTTCAAAATGAAACGCGCTTCAATTGTTCTTTGAAATATAACCTCGATCGGACAAGAACGTGCCGAGGAAAGAAAATAAGGAGAACTCGGAATAAATCGAGATGGAGAGAGAGAGACAGACAGACAGACAGAGACAGAGAGAAAGAGACAGAGAAAGAGCGCGACAGGGAGAGACAGAGAGAGAGAGCGAGAAGGGGAGAGAGAGAGTGAGTGAGAGAGAGAGAGAGAGAGAGAGAAGCGTGCCACATCCAGGAGACAAAGTCCATCAGATAGTTTGCAAGGTTAAATGCGTCAGTGCCTGTTTCTAGGGTTTCCGAATTACGGTCGTGGCATCATTTTTGTTTTTTGTTTACCGAACAGAGCTCTAAAGATGGCTGAATTCGCTTGGACCCAGGTTGTCATGCGCTTGAGATGAAGAGGAGTAGGAGAGACAGAGCAAAGTACAGATAATCAGATTCAAGCCTCTGAGCTTCATCTCAGTGATTCAGAGATTGTTCGGGGTGGGATATTGCTGGATGTCAGAAATATATCGGACACAATCCTGCATGTTTCGTAAGTAAAGTCACAACGTTATGATGGGGATATGAGTGAATAGGGAACAGAAAGAGGAGATGTCATGTAAGGGAGAGATTGCCAGGCAGGCAGGCAGGCACAGAGTTGTGAAATAATGGGATCAGGGGTTAACAAAGGATCGGATCACTCAAGACTCACTGACTCGAGACACTTTATTACCCAATGAATTCAAAATACCTACAATTTTATTTTGGTGGTGCGGTAAAACATTCAGTCACTTTCGCAACAACGAACACCCTTCCACTGGAAATAAAGACATTGAATGATCTAATAGAGGAAACCAACGTTGTTTTTAGGATAACACTGAGATTTTTTAATGTTTTTGTTTAAGATTTGCTGAATCGTTGGTTTGTTTTTTTTCTAATTTAATAACTATATTGTAAATATAATTATGTAGAATACATTGGGAACGCATACGGCGTGAGGTAAAGATCCGGATGACATATTGGATTATTGGACAGCGATGAGAGACAGATAGGGTAGGCAAGATTCGACATTCCTGGGATCTATATATATATATATATATATCATTGCGTATGAAACCCGAAATCAATCAGCCTTTCCAAGCCAGTATTATGGCTAGAGAAAATAACTTGAAGAAATAGGGACAGATAGAAAAAGGCAGGCAGAGAAGGGAGTTGACATTTGACTCGCTGCAAGACGGGTTGTGTAAGATTGGCGAAATCGTTTGGCCTTTGTAAGCCAACACAGCTACAGTAATGGATGAGACAAGGAAAAAGAACGAGATGAGACAGAGGGCGACAGAAAGACAATGAGACAGACGAGGAAGGTAGGCAAGGAGTCACTGGGAGACATCTACAGGTCTTTCTATGGTAAGAGGTGGGGGCTGGGATGAGGCAAGTTTGGGTCAGTTTGGGCCATGGTTTGGGGAAAAAGGTCACAGACGGTCATTGCGATACCTCAGGACATGATACTTGTTTTTTCATCAGGTTCCTTTCTCTTTCCGTTTTCTTCTCACCATAATATAGTATTACTAGTGGTTTTGTACCCTGGCAAGCCAGGGTACACAGGTTGCTGTTTAAAATGTAGACAGAGAGACAACTCGAGCAATGCATTGAACTATTTTAATTTAAAATGATAATTGCAATGTACTGCAGAACAGAGTATAGGTGCATGTTTGAGTAATGCACTAAAATATTTTATTTTAATTTAGTATTTATGTTAGGCAACGTATTTTTAAATGTCATACCTTTATTTAAAAATATTAGGCATGATATTTATTGCAATGTACTTACACTTTGTTACACTCGGTTTGATGTTGGTATTTTTCTTTATCAGTATCTGATTCAGCCCCAATGCTGAATTCCTGATAAGGTGTAACTCAGATTCGTTTATCCACGCAGCCTGCTCAATCAGCATACAAGTCAAAGAGTCGACGTATAAAGTTTTCCACTTTTATTCAGCACACATCAACAACTGCATACAATTCTCAACTCAACTCCCAACAACACACAGAGCATCGAATATATAATTTTTTCTCTCATTCGAGATGACGACCGGACGTTCTAGAAATGACGCATTACAACCAACCAATCAGAATTAAAGATCGTCATCACTGACTTACGTCATACATATTTCTACACATACCCGGAACGTTCCCTCACCTCGACATCCATCGGGAAATTTCTATCGAGAGTAAACACGCAGGTCTAGAGAATTCTCCACTAATATCGACTAACTCAAATTATCAACGTTATACAAAGCCTCTCCTAACAACAATGCAAACTCAAATCAAAGGGAAATAAACTCCATTATTGAATACTTTGCAAAACGAAACGATTAGATCTATCGTGCGCGTTTCAGACATACTTTCGTTTGCGTTTCAACGTAACATAACCCCCCACTCAAGAAGAAATTTACCCAATTTCTTTCAACAACGTTGAAACAAAGTCTTAATTCTGGACTTTCTAAATACTGTCATTGTGCTCAGTTCATTCACACAGAGTCAATGTTCTTCCATCCGCAAGTCTATCTGGATATTGTCAATGTTCACAGTTCATCCACACAGTCAATGTTCTTTACTCACACACTCTGCTGAGGAAGTCTGCACCAACATTGTCTGATCCTTTAATAGATTCTACTCGCATGTTAAAGTTCTGCAAGTACATAGCCCATCTCATGATGCGACTGTTCACAAACTTGGCAGAGTTCAAGTAAGTTAGCGGCTTGTGATCAGTCTGTAGCACGAACTTCACTCCTTGAAGGTACAGTTCGAACTTCCGGATTCCCCATATGATGGCAAGGCACTCTTTCTCCATGGTCGAGTAATTTTTCTCAGCCCTGGACAGCTTCTTGCTGGCGTAACTGACCGGAAATAGTTTCCCTTCGTGTTCTTGCATCAGTATGGCGCCGATGCCTTCGTCCGCTGCGTCTGTTCTTAAGACGAATTCCTTAGAAGTATCGGGCAGTCGTAGCACCGGATCCTTCGAAAGGAGGTCGCGCACAGTCTGTTATGCCTTCTCCTGAGACGGTCCCCACTGCACTTGGTTTGGACAGCCTTTCCGCACCAGGTCCGACAAGGGTGCTGTGATGGCGGAGTAGTTTGGTACAAACTCCCTGTAATATCCAGCCAACCCCAGGAAAGATCGCACCTGCTTCTTGGTTTGAGGACGTGGAGCGTTCAGAATCTTGGCGACGTTTTCTAGTAGAAGCCCCTTTTGTCCTTCTTTCAGCGAATGGCCGATAAAGTCTACGTTGTCAGTCCCCAGAATGCACTTACTGGGTCTCACGGTCAGGTTGGCTTCTGTGAGACGGTGAAACAGCTCCCTCAAGGTCTGCAGATGCTCTTCCCAGGTGCGAGTGTGGACCAGCAGGTCGTCCTAGTAACACACGACGTTGTCCATCCCATTGAGCATCTTCCTCATTCCTCTCTTTAGGGTAGCTCCGCTGTTGACCATGCCAAAGGGCATCCTTAGGCACTCGTACGTCCCATCAGGAGTTATGAAAGCAGTCTTTGGTATGTCCTGTTGACGCACGGGGACTTGCCAATAACCCTTGCTGAGGTCAATCTTTGAGAATATTTTACTCCCCGATAGTTGGCGGAAGAGGTCTGCTGCGGTAGGCATCGGCTCAGGGTCGAAGACGGTGATCTTATTAACCTTCCTGTAGTCGATGCATACTCGGTTGCTCCCGTCCTTCTTCTTCACGACCACGACAGGGGACGCGTAGGGGGAACTGGACTCCCTGATGATGCCCATCTTCAGCATCTCATCGATGTCTTTGTTCAAGGATTCACGGGCCTTGAAAGGGATCGGGAAGGGTTTCGATCGAACGGGAATATTTGAAGTGAGGTGGACTTCATGTTCGACCAAAGTCGTAGAGCCTGGGACATCGCTGAAGCTATGGGGAAACTCACCCATAAGGTCCTTGAGCTCCATCTTTTGACCTTCCGTCAAGCCTGGTCCTAGCTTAACGTCATCGATGCCTTCTTTGCTGTGGAAGTCTCCAAGTTCCAACAGTTCCTCGCTGTCAAAGCTGTTGTCGATCTCAGCCGCTGTTGCTGCCTGCACAGTCTCTGATGGCCTTTCCACGTACAGTTTAAGGAGGTTGGCGTGGTATATCTTGGAATGCTGGCCGACCTTCACCTTGTAGTCGCTGATTCCCACCACGGTCTCCACTGCATA
The DNA here is from genome assembly GCA_036898135.1 of Oncomelania hupensis. Taxonomy (NCBI): domain Eukaryota; kingdom Metazoa; phylum Mollusca; class Gastropoda; order Littorinimorpha; family Pomatiopsidae; genus Oncomelania; species Oncomelania hupensis. The sequence goes on from JBAHVR010000337.1 coordinate 57,212, forward strand.
TGGGCCTTTCCAATGCATCAGCAACTTATTGTGATCAGTAGGTAGCAGCACCAGCACTTTGTTGACAGGTTTGAACTTCCTGTTCACAGCCCTACAATCGTAGTAGTGCTTTCCACAGTCCTGGGACTTCTTCAGGTTTTCTCTGGCTATCTCGAGAGTTTGCTCCAGCTTCTCTCGTAGCTCAAACACGTACTGGTAGCTGTTCTTCACCTCTGGGGTCTCTACTTCTTTCGTCCACAGGTCTTTCAGGATGTGCATCGGCCCTCTGATGGTTCTTCCGTACAGCAGCTCGAACGGAGAAAAGCCGGTGGACTCCTGCGGTACTTCTCTGTAGGCGAAAAGTAGGGCGTTGATGTAGCGATGCCATTGTCTGGGCTGCTCGCTGCACAGTTTCTTCAGGGTGGACTTCAGCGTAGCATTGAACTTTTCGACAAGCCCGTTGCACATTGGATGGTAGGGTGTCGTAGTTAAATGCCGGATGCTCATCAGTCTGTTGACCTCCTTCATGCAGTCAGAGACGAACTGCGTCCCGAGGTCTGTCAGAATTTCTTCAGGCACTCCAAGTCTACTGAACATGTCCACCAGCGCCTCTGCAACAGTTTCAGTGTCAATCTTCTTCAGAGGCACTGCTTCTGGGTACCGAGTCGCATAGTCCACTAAGGTCAGTACCCATCGATGACCTTCTTCACTCAGAGGTCTTATTTCGCCGATTAAGTCTAAGGCCACCCTCTTGAAAGTTCGGTCGATCAAAGGCATCCTCTGCATAGGTACTTTCGGGACCCTTCCTCGAGGTATGGTCTTCTGGCAAATGTCACATGATCGGCAGAAACGGCTAACGTCCGCATGAAGTCCTGGCCAGTAGAACACCGCCTGGATTCTGCCCGACGTCTTCTTAATGCCTAGGTGACCTCCCATGATTGAGTCATGAGCTACTTCCACCACTTGGCGCCTTAGGGGTAACGGTACCAAGACTTGACGTAGTGGTTTCCCTCCGTTGACCCTCGGGTGCTGGAAGATTCGGTACAGGATCTTAGCCTTCACCTCGAAATAGACCGTACCACTGCCTTTGGTCACGTGGTCTTGGCGGTTCCTGTACTTGTTTAAAGTGCTATCAGCTTCCTGGAGCTGGATCAGTTTATCTCTGTCCACGATGGCAGCTTTTGAGTTGTCGGCAACCTTCAGTGGCGTAGTCGTCTTGTCTCTTTTGGCCTGGGCCCTGGTTGTAACAGCACCGACGATCTCTGGTCGGCAGGGCTGAGCCGGAGTAGCCACATTGTCCCGTAGCAGCTCTGTAAGGTCTCCATCGGGAAATGGCAATGGATCATCCTCCACAACTTCGACGTGTTGAGTTGAGGCAGGACTCCACTCTGGATCGGGGTCGTCGGGTCGTCTCGCGCCGTCGATGTTCCCGATCATCGAATCATACAGCGGCTTCTTCAGGCAAACCGCTTCGACTTCGCCTATGTAGAAAGGGGTATTGACATGAATTTTTGCAACTGGCGCTTTCACACATTTGCTGTCGGCCATGAGTGTCCATTTAGAATCGCCAGTGAATTGTTCTTTAGCGATTAGGTCTTCTCTGACGATGACCCCACTGCAGCCAGAGTCTCTTAGAACAGCCACTTCATGATTTCCGACGCGTCCCTTTGAAACAGGCATGTTCTGGACGGTCACAGCTGCGCTGGCGACGACGGGGATGGATTTTCCGTTGGCAAGGAGAAGTTGGCCATCGGTCATACTCTCTTAAGGGTGGGGAAGGTAAAGCGAGGGAGAGAGATGGGCATCACCCTCATTACGCTGGCCCAAGATAAGTGTGATCTCCAACATCACGCTCCCCTACGGCCACAAGGCTATGGGACCACCTTTACCTTTTACCTTTTACCATGCACTCTTGCACGTCCGCAGGAGTAGCTGTGCGCTTGGTCTCACTCGGAAGAATGACGCTCCCGCCGCACACTTGATGGTCAGATCTACTTTTTTGCCGTTGATTGGAGAAACGTCTCTGTCGGTTGCCCACCGCTGCATTGTCCGTACTGCCCCGCTGTCCGCTACTTTTGTTTTGATGACAGTTAGCCGCTCTGTGGTCTGTAGCGTTACAGGTGAAACAGCCTCTTGAATGCCCTTCCCTGGGAGGAGGCGTGGAGTCCGTCTGTTTCTGGTTCGTCTGGCTCCCCTGGATCTGGTTCACATGGTTTCCAGTCTTCTGAAAATGTTTCGTCGCGCTGGGTGGCCCCAGGGTCTTCCCATGAGCGATGAGATATCTTTCAGCAGCCTCAGTCACATCTTTAAGCGTCTGCAGCTTTTGTTCTTCTAAGTGGGTCGCTAGGTCCTTGTGACAGGCATTGAGAAATTGTTCTTTCACGATCAGGTCATGGAGACTGTCGTAAGACTTCCTTTCGCCTGATAACTCCACCCACTTGTGTAGATATGACGACAGGCGCTCCACAAACTGCTTTGGCGTCTCGTCTGACTTAGGCCGGCATTCACGGAAGCGTTTACGGTAGCCCTTCTCTGTAAAGTTGTAGCACTGCAATAGGGCCTCTTTCAAGACGTCGTAGTCTTTAGCGTCATCGTCCGACAATCTGGTGTAGACGTCGAGTGCTTGCCCCGTCAGAAGTGCACTTAGTCGAATCGCCCAGTCTTGAGGTTGCCAGTTAGAGCTTTTGGCAAACCTTTCAAATCTCGTCAAATAACTGTCGATCTGGTCCTTTCCGTCGACAAACGCTGGCAGTTTTGGAGCTTTGTTGTCACTGATAACTTGTGGCGCATGCTGATTGTTTTGGATACGCGCCAACTTTAGCTGGTACTGACGCTCACCTTCAAGACGCTTCAGCTCGAACTCTCTTTTTTCTCGGCGTCGCTGCTCCTCTATTTCTCTTTCTTCACGACGTCGTTGCTCTTCTTTTTCTTGCCGCTGCTGTTCAATTTCTAGACGCTTCTCTTCTAATTGTATTTCTTTTTCTAGACGCTTCTCTTCCAATTCTCTTTCTTCGCGCCGTCGCTGTTCTTTTCTTTCTTCACGCAATATTCTCTCCTGGCATTTGACGTACTCCGTCAGCTGTTTGCCTTTTAGATTTAGTTCAACCCCTTTTTGCCAGAAGTCAGCCATCTTGATGCTTTTCTGGAAAGTTCTTTTCTGGAAAGTTCGTGACTGGAGAGTTCTTTTTCTGGAAAGTTCTTGACTGTGCTGTAACTTTCTAGACTGTTCTAGAACAGCACGCTTTCTGCAGTAGCGCTGATGCTTGCCACTAGTCGCTTTCGCTGACGCAGGCCCCGCTGTCCTCGTCGTATGCGACGCTGCACCACGCTGGTGTTGATGTACACGCTCCTGTGCTGAAGTAGACTCGACTTCCGCGCGTCGCTCTCTCTAATACTGGCGATGTAGCTCCGAGACTGTCCCTCGACGTAGTCTTGCGGCAGCCACGTAGTCCCGATCTGTTGTTCGCTCACGAAGCAACTCTTCAGCGACTACACGCCCTTGCAGTCAACCCGAATCTATCGGTGATGTAGTCCCAGTATGTTGGCCCCTCTCGACGCAACTCGTTGGCGGCTACCCTCGATGACTGCCTCTCGTAACGTTGACTCGTTTGTTGTCGTAGTTGAACCCTTGGCTATGGCGTGAATCGCGGCTTGACCCCCAAAATGTTACGCTCGGTTTGATGTTGGTATTTTTCTTTATCAGTATCTGATTCAGCCCCAATGCTGAATTCCTGATAAGGTGTAACTCAGATTCGTTTATCCACGCAGCCTGCTCAATCAGCATACAAGTCAAAGAGTCGACGTATAAAGTTTTCCACTTTTATTCAGCACACATCAACAACTGCATACAATTCTCAACTCAACTCCCAACAACACACAGAGCATCGAATATATAATTTTTTCTCTCATTCGAGATGGCGACCGGACGTTCTAGAAATGACGCATTACAACCAACCAATCAGAATTAAAGATCGTCATCACTGACTTACGTCATACATATTTCTACACATACCCGGAACGTTCCCTCACTTCGACATCCATCGGGAAATTTCTATCGAGAGTAAACACGCAGGTCTAGAGAATTCTCCACTAATATCGACTAACACAAATTATCAACGTTATACAAAGCCTCTCCTAACAACAATGCAAACTCAAATCAAAGGTAAATAAACTCCATTATTGAATACTTTGCAAAACGAAACGATTAGATCTATCGTGCACGTTTTAGACATACTTTCGTTTGCGTTTCAACGTAACACACTTACAGCCGACGCTGTTGTCAAATGTCGTCTGCAAAGTTATATGTGACGTCACGTTTGGCGCTTGAATGGGATTCTTGCAAGATTGTTTGAGAATGAATTTTTGTGCGCATATAAGTATGGATGTAAAAGAAAGTGAACAGGTAACCTTCAGCTGTAAGGTTGGTGACATGAGTGCAAAAGTGTTTTGAATGGAAATAAAACAAAATTTGCGGTATTACGGAATGGCACGTTCTTGACACGGGTTGAATCGGAAGCGCGCGGAATTAGGCTATTGCAGTTTGTGGACATTTTGTTTATTTATTTATCTCAGAAACGGTTAAACGTTCGGTAAGGAAATGTCGGCTATAACGATTTTGCGGGTTTTGAGCGCACAGCAGCCCGATCCGCAGCGCCCAGCACCTGCCCAGATCATCGTCCATACCGGACAAACTTTACAGTAGAGGCGAAGAAGGACTTCCGGCTAAGCAATTTATATATATAGATAACACTCCGTCCAGAGTCCATAGGGCGTCCAAACAAAACCCCTAAAGTTGTTATTTAAAATTTTATTTCTTCTTCTTCTTCTTCTTCTTCTTCTTCTTCTTCTTCTTTTTCTTCTTCTTCTTCTCCTTCTGCATCTTTTCCTCCTCCTCCTCCTCCTCCTCCTCTTTTTTCTTCTTCTTCTTCTTCTTCTTCTTCTTCTTCTTCTTCTTCTTCTTCTTCTTCTTCTTCTTCTTCTTCTCTTTCTCCTTCTTTTTTTGTCTTCTACTTCTACTTCTTCTCCTTCTCCTTCTGTTTCTCTGTCTTTTTCGTCTCCTGCGTTTTCTCCTTTTTAAGCCTCAAAATCCCATCTGAAACTAACTTTAAAATAATGTAACCCTTTCTCATCTGTTTTTGTTCATCTCTTTACTAGCATTTTTAAAGCGCAAGACCCTTTCTTTAATTGTTACTCTTCCCACCTTAAAAACATGCAAAAAAGGAGACAATATAATCATCGACTATGAGATCAGGTTTAATATTGTTGTTGTTGTGGTGTTTTTTTTTAAACTGTGTTTTTTTGTTTCTTGTTTCATATTACTACCTTTAAAGCTTCTGGTCTAATAAGCTTATTATTATGTTTCATCTGGTGTTACGAGCGACGTCATGGGTTTTGCTTTGCGTAGTAGATCCACTCTGGTCAAACGCTACCGCCCCCTCTCCACCTCATCCTCCATACACCTACTCCAACCTGCGTTTAGTTTTCAAGTCAAGAAATCTTTATTCACATAAACGCATTGAAAATGTGTCGTTTTGATTAAAAAACAAGCATAAAAAGTATGTACAATGGCTACCATACACACGAACGTGTGCACACTGTAACGACCGCAGTTCGTACACATTTGTGTATGAAGACGTGATGACGTCACTGCGTTAATTTTCGAATAGTTTGTGAACTGTGTTAGGTTAGAGACGAAACATCAGCCTAACTGACAGGACGTATTCGTGGGTGCTCTGGAAAGACCTGATTCTTTTAGGACTTTAGCTGTATAAGAATACAGGTATTTATTATTATTATTATTATTATTATTATTATTATTATTATTATTATTATTATTATTATTATTATTATTATTATTATTATTATTATTATTATTATTAAGTGGTATTTATAATGAACTGCTAAGCTATCCTTACGAAAAAGGAAGAGTATTGCTTTTTGTGAAGTAGTACGTTTAGAGTACAGAAGAACCCATGTTTGAAAACAAAGTTCGATAACTCGTGTCAATATTTATTTGATCATGTGTATGTATGTGTGACTCAGTTTGTAATTATGATGCCATTTTTATATTCATTCATATGTGAAGATATGGGGCTGAAATAGGAACGTATTTCAGTTGTATAATTTGTATATCTATTGATGAATGAATGGGTATAAATATGTTATTGAATGAAGGTGAGTTGTGCTTGTAATATTGGGCTCATAGTCCATTGGGTGTAGCCTATGCAATGAGTGTAAAGTGGCTATACTAGGTATTGTCACAGGAATGGTGACAATAGTGATTGTAGTGGTGTGGTGGCGTGTAGAAGACACTCTACAAAAGGAAATGGTCTTCAGGCATTAGGAAGTATTAAGATGTGTCAAAGACATACAGTCTCTTTAGGGATAAGAGCGAAAATTTACGATTGTGTACATGTTGTATACAGCGGGGCGGTTACGGAGCAAAGAACCCCTGATGTGCGGCGGATGGATCTGGTCCACATGACATCACCTGCTTAACCGGATGTGGACGCCATCGTCGCCGTGACTCTCCTTCGGACATCATCACTGGGGCAGAAGTGCAACAACGGTGCCGAAGTGAACTTCCGGATCTACGCCACGAAGACATCTGCAGCGTCTTCGGTGTGTGTGGCTGTGACCCCAGCGTCGTCTAATAATTCCGCGCTGGGAGTGTTTGATCCGCGAAATACGGTTACTAAACAAACTGTGAATTCTAGAATCTCCAAGTCATCAAAGTGAAATCTTGGTGTCGGTGCTAATGCAACAGAGTAGAGTCGAGTGACGTCCCCAGAAAGGGACAACGACTTCTGCTAGTGTGGAACTCTGAAAGCAACGGTGTGCACATAACAAATTGACTGCGTGAACTTACTGAGTAAACTGTGCACTTATTGAATTGACTGGGTGAACTTATTACATTAACTGTGTGCACTTAATTATTATCCGTGTGAGTTTATTTATATGCTGGAAAGAATTGTATGATTTGATGTATCTGTGAATTTAATGTATGTATAAATGGTTTAATGTATATGTGAATAGTCGAATGAGAAATAGTATTACAGAGGGCAAAGAGAAATAATTGTGTATTCCTTGTCCTTGTCTGTGAGCACGTGTGTGGCAGTGTATGAGTATAGTAAACAGAGATAGAACACACACCTTTATACTGAGCGTCAGACAGCCACACTCACACACTCATTCATTAGATTAAACGTAGTATATTCAAATAGATATTTAATTAAATACACAAAAACCGTCCGTTACACACACACACACAAATACACACACACACCTACACCCCCTCACACACACACACACACACACACACAGAGCTAAATAAACAAAATAGGAAATCATGCTTCGTCCGTCCTGATTCCCGTCTCTCTCTCTCTCTCTCTCTCTCTCTCTCTCTCTCTCTCTCTCTCTCTCTCTCTCTCTCTCTCTCTTTCTTTCTTTCTTCCTACCCCATTTAGATTTATTATTTAAAGCAAAACACATTTTACCCTAGCTAGTTCATGTCATGGATAAGGCAATCGCTTCAATTTAATCTCGTTTGTAGCAGGAAGCTGCACTAATAGCATCAATCAGATGAAAACAGGCTATAATCATTTCCTGGTGATTGAGATAGCAAATGCTCATATTTCTATGCAGATATTTTTATGAATTAGAATTGTTCTTCTAATTTCTTTTTTTCTTATGAAGGAGAACATTATTTCTATTGAAATCCCCTACTCACACTCCTGTCACCATCTCTCTTTCTCTCTCTTTGTCACACACACACACACACACACACACACATCCAATGCACCCAGGGCCTCTTCAATCTAGCTTCCAAAGAGATTTTTTTTTTAAATCGTGCAGGGAAGTGAAAAGGAGCTAAGAATGATTGTGAAAGTGATATTCGGGACATTTGCCTCCCTTTCAGGACCTCCTGAGGAAATCTTTTCGCATTCTAGTGGTGAAGCTTCTCTTCAGACATCCAGGTATTTGTGCTCAATGCTAGTTATGCTGCGGAGAACATTTCCTCAAAGATAATTATAAGGCGGTCTGATGTTCTCTCTCTTTTTTTTTTTTGACAAGAATGTGTAAACGGATTGGTGGATCAACCATCGCTGGACAAAGTATACCTCTAAGACCGACTTGGGTTCGATCCTGAGATTAAGCTAGAAAATTATTATGTTGGATTTCAGTGGGCAGCCTCTTAAGCAGTTTTTTGAGCTGGTAAGCAATACAAAAACAATCCAATTTGTACAGTTTCGTTTTGCTCATATTTTCAGTCGGCGTAACGGACTACTGAGTGCATGTTTGCAGGTTTAATCTGAATTTCTTTAAACATTTTTTATGCTTTATGATTTATATTATCCTTAAAAAAAACTTTAGTTTTGTTTTTCCCCTAAATGTTGCTTTTGCATTGTACAAATGTTATTTCGTAATGATTTCGAATGTCGGTTTATTTCAGTCAGGCTTTTAGACGATAACGAGAGGTTAGCTTTATGGACGGTTATTTAATCTTAGAGCTACTACTCCACCCAGCTCAAGCCATGTAAATGGAGCCATGGAAGCAGTCCCTGTTCCACTCTCTCTTCCAGATCACACGAAGCCAATACCATTGTGCATTGTCCCCCAGGATTGTGCTCAGTTGTCTTGGCGTCAAACGCTGCGCCCACAGGCTGCAAGTGGGCGCCTCGGGCTTGAGTTAGATCCTGTATCGGGCAGCGCTTTGAGCAGCTGTTGAGCTGGAAAAGAACTATATAAGAACAATCAAAATAAATATAGACCTACTACGATGTGTCAAGATGTGTACCAAAACAAAGGATTCACAAAATAAACTCGAGACACACAGTTCACTGCCGTCCGATTTTATTTAGTCGGGGCTTGAGGGTGTGGCAGAGACTGTTTTGATGTATCATAATAATACTTAAAGGCTAAATGCTAGCACCAATGGTTTTATCAATACCAGGACGAGTTTCACGAACGACTGGTGTGATTCCTAAATCTGCTTTTCTTTTGTGTGATTCCAGGTAGTTTTGAACACACACACACACACACACATACACACACCTACACACCCACACACGCACACACACACACACAAGCACGCACGCATGTGCGCTTTAAAAGAAACGACTATTCATGCGCTGAGGAATTGCATCCAAGGTGGGAGTTATTCGAATGTCCGATTGAAGAATCCTGAATGGAAACTGTTAGCTTGCTTAGACAGAACCTGTGAAATGTGAAGTACCAGTACTCGTTAAATTTAGTCACAGCGACCATGCTTCACGTTATATTCTGCTCGCGTCGTGCGTCTGTATTGCTGTTGTTTTACTAGTACACAATGTTTAACAATGTTACTACTTAATTTCACAATACATAATTATAATATCTGGACTCATTTATGTAAAAAAACAGAAGGCTGTGAGATTTGCTTCTGTCTTTGTAAAGTCACTGTAAAATAAATCTCTCTTATTTTAACATGTCTTAATTAAAATTCTCTGACGATTTTTACGAGTGTTTATGAAGTAAACAATTTTGTATCACGTGATATATAAAATGAGAAATTTGGATGAAATAATTGGAGGCAAGATGGAACAGTCTATTTACCAGTGACCGAGATAATTTAGCCCAAAATTCTAAAGTGACAAAATGTGATGTGTACCATTCTTAACTGCACTAAATGTAGACTTATATTCACAGACGACCGTATTTGATTAAGGTGATTTAATTAAGACAAAGTCAGTTTAAATTTCCAAGAAACACAATGCATTGTTCTTTCTTTTACAATCTTGCCATATCCGTTCCAACAAACGCGATTGATTCGATCAAATTTTACAGCAACAGAAATGCTGCACCACATATTTCCTGCCGAGCTAGGCAAATCTCCTGGCTCTGATTTTCGTCTCCTTGTTTTGCAGGTCACCCTAATTCTGGTTTTGGGCCATTCTCAAATGGAAGAAGAAGATTTTTTTACAGTTCCACCCCCCCTCCCCCCTTCCTTCCAAAGGAAGAGGGAAAAATCGATAGATTGATGAGAGGAACAAGCTGAAGAAACCCAGTGCTGAATACGAAAGTTGAATGAACAATCTCAATGCCTGTGATGAGTGTATAAAAATGCTTTTGCCAAACAAAATTACCTTACAAAAAATATATTTAATTGTTTAGATGAATGGTTTAATTTCATCGTATTAGTCGCCATCATCATCATCATCATCATCATCATCATCATCATCATCATCATCATCATCATCATCATCAACATCATCATTATCATCATCATCATCATCATCATCATCATCATCATCATCATCATCATCATCATCATCAACAACAACAACAACAACAACAACATCGTCAATAAACGGAGTTGGGATGAACATTGAATGCAATCTACTAAATTAAGGTTACAGAATGTCGACTCCGGCCTATAAAAAAAAAGGCTTGTGATTTACAGGAATCAAATCCCGCTTCTTCCGTGCACAACATGACACGACTGACACAAGCTGCTATTTCGTGTGGTCTCACTGCTTCTACTGATGATAATGACAACTACGATGGCAACGTTGGTGGAGGTGGAGTATGTGGTGGCGGTGATGAGGATGATGATGATGATTGATAATGATGATGATAATGATTATGATGATGCATACGCTGTTGGATTTTGTTGACGTGTATTTCTTATTTTCTGAAGCTGATGACGATAATGCGATCACAGCGGACAACCACGCTAACGACTCAAAAAGGCCATCTGTCTTGGGCGTCCACGACTGACTGGGCCCAAGGGAACTACACTGCTGGCGTTGTTAAGGTAAAAATTCATTTATTCCCTTTAGCTTCATTAGGAGTATTGCAGAATTATCCACCGTATATAGACTTATCAATAGCACTCTATATCCAAACTGTTTGCACTAATATACAGTGCTGTGGACATTATTCTTCGTGTTAACGGGGTATCCATAGTATCCAGAAGAAAAAGAAGTTGAAGAAGGAGAATGAAGATGTTGAAGAAAAAGAAGAAGAAAATAATAATAATAATAATAATAATAATAATAATAATAATAATAATAATAATAATAATAATAATAATAATAATAATAATAATAATAATAATAATATACAGATTTTATATAGCGCTATTTCCCAATAAACCTCAAAGCGCATAGAAAAAGAAAAAGAAGAAACTTCATTAAAACATAATTTATTTTGGATACCCGGTGCAGGTGCACTCCCAGTTAATCTTTTCGAAATAATAGTAAAATAATATAATCTAATCATTATAATTAATTCTAGTGATTAATATATTAATTTACTTGTAATATTTTTCAACATGGAGCAAACAAAGAATCTCTACATCTATCCTCCCACCTCCATCCCCCCTAACCTCTTTGCTAAAGTTTTTTATACGGTATCCTATTGTAGTCGTAGTAGTGGTCGTAGTTGTAGTAGTATAGTAGTAGTAGTTGTCACAAGAGGCTATTTAGATCCTGCACTAAGGCTTCTCGCCTTAACTAATTCAGCCTGCTTTGGCCTGGGTAAAGTAAAGTCGCTGCCTAGAAGACGACAAAAGTCAGTTGTGTGCTAAGCATGACTGTGTAAGCTAAAGCTCGCTCAGGTAGGCAGTGACCTCATTCCGCTGACGTATAGCCACCACCCCCCGATAGACGGCGCTCAGATCTCACGAGATTTTCGCGGGCTTTGGCTGACCACAAGGCTAGGTAGTCATTCTTTGTCTAACTCTCACCCGAGACGGACACATGGAAAAATCTCTCTCAGAAAGACTAAAGCAGGTGACGGGTGAAAATAATTCATCGCAGTATACCCACAGCCTGACATTGTGAAAAAGGTAAATGAGCAAGCTTTTGTTTCATCGCGAATTATTGATATTATTGTTTGTGAAGTCTTGCCATGTTTTATCATTGTGAATGTTTGTAAAACTTAGCGTGACCACGTGGCGGACATGCGACCGGTTTCGGCACCACGAGGTAGCCTCCACTGTCTAACTGTTGTTTCTCCTATGTGTACATGTATTATTGCAGACCAGTGGCTGTACCGGAGAATGTGTGTATTGTTAATTACTTCTCCATGTGTTTAGTTTAGCCATGATATGTATATGTATAGGAATTATGTTGGAGATTCCAGTGGGCCACGGACTTAGAAGATTGTTCGTTCATTGTTTTATATCTATAAGTGGATGCGATCTCAACTGAGGGCTGTGTGCAGGCCTGTGTGCAGGCCTAATTGGTGAGATGCTCTGCACAACCTTTGTATACAAGGCGTTGCAGAAACTCGTCTTATGTTTTGCAGACGAGCAGGCTAGTTGGTCCGAGGCAGGGATAGACCACTAAGAGTCAACACTGACATTCGGCCTGCAGTGGAGCATCTAGCACTGAGCTACGATAGCCCGATAGTCAACTACCAAGGAGGAGACACCATCACCACACCTCAACCCATCAGCTAAGTGCAAGAAGAATTGCACTAACACTGATCTAGAAGGACTGTGCTGTAGTCCACTCTCCTGAAAACAAACATTAGGCAAACCAGAACAAATGGCCCAATGATGAGACAGTAGCAAATATCAAGAACAGTAGCAGCATAGACCCATCAAGGAGCGAACTAGTCGAAGTGAATTTGGACATTTAAGTTAATAGAGTGTTTAGAGAATTATGTATAGAGTAGAGGAAATAAATGTGTGATATTTACTGTTAACAAGTGGCTGGACTACCTATGTTTCATAGCCGTGTGAGAGCTAGTGTGCCAGTGAATCTTTTACCATCTCCATATCTCTATAACCCTATCCGCACACAGACCGAGCTAAACTTATAAATGTATTGAGATTAGTCATAGGATGATTACACAAGCCGATCCCCGCGGACGAAAGACGAGTGGGTAATAGCATTCCATTGTGCAGAGCCCAGCAACAATAGACCCACCGTCACAGTAGTGGTGGTAGTAGAAGAAGTGGTAGGAGTAGGAGTAGTAGTAGTATTACATCAGGTGCTCTTTCTTCAATGGAACTCAAAGATCTGATAAAACGAGATCGCTATTACAGAAGTCGGAATAGAAATCAATTTTTATTTTTGAGTTTTTTAATAGATTGACCGCATCCAATATCATTATTGAAGGGAGGGAGGAAACCGGAGTACCCGGAGAAAACCCTCGGTGTCCTGAAAAGTCTAAGATCAAAGCCACGTAAGTTTGTCTCATGCGGGGTTCGAACCCTCGACCTTCGACATAGGAAACCAGATCACCGTCGAGCTACCAGTCCACCCCAAATAGACCTCTGCTATCTGAATACTGTCATTCTGGACTGTTAAGTTCACCTTAAGTTAAAATAAGTCGGAAGAATATTCCAAATGAAAGGGTCCGGTGCTACATGACCAGTATAAAGTGTTTGCTGCGATCTAAAAAAAAATTGGAACAGAACTTGTAGTAAGCACGCACAACTGTTAAGATGTTGTTTCGCCGGATGAACTGTTAGAACTTGATGGGATGTACACGCGCTAGAAAGCCATATCTCACCCTAGAGCGCCAGGTTGTTAAACCGTTATTTATTTTCGCTGCTGACACTCTGATGAATGGATCTTGTGTCGCTACTGCTGCTGTTGTTGTCACTCTTAGTGATGTTGTTAACTGCACACTCTGTACTCTTACATTAAAAAAGGTAAAGGTAGTCTCATAGCCTTGTGGCCGTAGGGGAGCGTGATGTTGGAGATCACACTTATCTTGGGCCAGCGTAATGAGGGTGATGCCCATCTCTCTCCCTCGCTGCTTTACCTTCCCTACCCTTAAAAGAGTAGGTACTCAGTCACAGTTGAGTCAACTGGGGGCGTTGTTATTTGTCGCTTCATGTTTTGCGGTTACCCATCCAAGTGCTAACCGCACTGGACGGTGCTTAACTTGCGAGACAATAGCGAGCGCTCCAACCACTGCGCTATCCGACACCCCACTCTTACATTATTTGGTATTAATAACTGTTGGTCTTATTATACACTTAACATAACCTGCGCCCTTTAAGTAGTGCTTAACGACCTTAATTTAAATGCAGTATTATGTTATACTTAAACGGCTGAATCAACCTCACTATATTGTGCACTTAATTATTATATTTACAGGTACAACTTTTTAACATTTAAAAACAATGTGATGCACATTAATTTGTGTATGTGCAAGTTAATTTAAACTGATTATCATTATGTTATTATTATGTGTATTTATTATGTATTTACTTATTCAGTGTATTAACGTATTATTTAGTGTTTATATACAATGTGGGTGTGTTTGGAAGTGTAAGATGTGTACGTTTAACTCAAAGAAAATCAAGAGATTTCAACGAGGCAGGCCGATGTTTAAGATGGCGCTTAATTATTGAACTGAATGCGCATGCGTGAACATTAGTTATGGAGTTGTTGTGGTGATTGCTATAGTGATTGAATGCATAGCTAGGCGTGTGATGTTATGTATTATCCTACAGGAAGTCAGCATGGATAAGAGAGAGAGAGAGAGAGAGAGAGAGAGAGAGAGAGAGAGAGAGAGAGAGAGAGAGAGAGAGAGAGAGAGAGAGAGAGAGAGAGAGAGAGAGAGAGAGAGAGAGAGAGAGAGAGAGAGAGAGAGACTATTTCCAGTTGAGCCATATGACGCATGGATATTTTTACTTTTGTTCATTTACTATTTTATTGATTTTGCGTTTTGGTTTAGATTAGCCTACTCCCACAGACTGTCGGGTCGTTTGAGAGACATTGGGGATGCTGAGGCGAAAAGTTTTCGCCACTTCGGTTTATCTGCAGCTGATGTCAAGAGGCGTGACATATTCAGCGTTCTTAGGAATTAAAACAGATAAAAATGTCGAGAGCGGGTTGAAATGCTTTTGTTGTAAATTCGTGTTTGCTGCACCTCAGGATTGATATTTGTTTCGCATTGCAACATAACGGCTGTATGCGATTTTTGTGAGGGGTGATAACGATTGGTTGAATTGAACGTAGGCCCTATTACATGTAACAAAACCAATATTTTCATGATTATAGGAATTACCAATCAAAATCATCTTCATAATTACTTTAAATTCTGTAATCCAATTGGACAGTGATCTTGGGCGGCCTGAGTTAAATCCTGTATCGGCTAGTGCCTTGAGCGGCTCTTCCGCTAAAAAAGGCGCTATATAAAAGAATGATTAATTGAAAAGCCCGGTGTGACATCCTCACAGTTCCTAGTATCTTAGCTGGGCTGGGAGCGAATGGGAGCATTCTGATTGGTCGACGCGTTACAAAATTCGACGCATGCGCACAGTGCTATCATAGTCTTCGTAAGGGTTAGGGTTTGGGTTAGAGTTAAGAGTTTAGGGTTAGAGTTAGGGTTTGGGTTAGGGTTAGGGTTATGACGCCTAAGAACTTCGTGAAAAAGCCGGCCCGACATGACCTAGCGCATGCGCAAATGCGCTCGGATAAACTAGGAAACCCGGAACTTGAAGGATGTGACACCGGTTCCATAATTCAGCAGCAAGGTGACGCCGTTGGACAACACACGTCGCACTTGCTCCACACGGTCAGCCAAAGTTTCGTACTTTGCGAGCAAAACTAGAGCTGTAGTGCTTGCTACCTCTTCTCCTGTTGTGGTGACGCGAGCAGGGAAAATCGTTCTGTGTGCAGTGATCCTGTGCTATGTGACTGTGTTTTTCCCGCAGTTAAGGTCCCATCTGCATTCGTGGGCCTCTCTCTCTCTCTCTCTCTCTCTCTCTCTCGTTCTCTCTCTCTCTTTCTCTCTCTCACTGTCTCCTGCACTCACACTTTCTGAGTGTGGTAGTGTGTGTGTTCTCCAGTGTGCTATACTCATACTGGACTTATTTCATTTCAATGTTCTACTAGTGCTGTATCATTTCCACTATACTGTCTCACTATTCTGTTTGGTTTGGGAAGTGGTTTTGGTCTTCATTACCAGGAGTACTGATATTGTGTTGGTGACTGAGGATTTGATAAGACGACAATTGTATAAATTTACAAAGGATAAAACAATACAGCAAAAGTGATTACTATTTGTTTCTTCTTCTTCATCTAGTGGTGTCGTCGTCAATGCTGACGACTTCGACGGAGGGGGGCATGGCTGTCACCGGCAACCCCACCGAAAAACCACGTGAGTACCCGAATACTATTTTTTACTTGGATTGTTGTGTTTTGTTTGTACTTTTAATGCGTGAAATTATTGCTATTTTATAGTGCAACTCTGCGGTCAACGTCCCAGGTTGGTTTTGAGTTTTCTTCCTTGGGAAATAGTGTAACAAGCGTTTTCTTCTTTTGTGAAAGTGATGTTACCATGCGGATTACATTGAACGCACGTTCCTTATTACAGTGCTGTTACTAGCTCAAAATGCAATTACATTATTACGGTAGTAAGCCTACTATTAAAATACTAAGCACTATTTCGGACCCAGTGCATGCAATTATCTGGAAAAGCATGTCTGTCAGAGGCACTTATCTGTCGTGGCTATTCAGCTTTTAAGTGTACGAACGTTATTGCAAGGATTGATCTGTAATTATTTCCATCTAAATATGTTGTGTTTTATATAAAGGCTTGTATCCCTTAATAGTGCTGCTGACAAGGTACTAGTGAACATCTTTTGTTATTCCGATATAACGATTAACCTTTTAGTGGTTTTGTCTGTGTCAGAAGGGTCGACCTTATCAAATGTGGAGATATTAGCATTAGCTTATCAATAATGGATGAAAGATATACATGCTGGCTAGGACCTATGCTGTTTACAATAACCCAGAACCCGAGTGAATTTATACTGTTTAGGCATAAAGCCTCTCAATTGAAGGCTATTAGCCTTATCGATACAAGGCATTATAAGTGAATACAGTTTAATCATGGCAGTACAGTACAGTACAGTATAGTACAGTACAGGTCAATACAATACAACACAATACAATACAAAACAATACATTGGAACATAATACAATAAAGTGCAAGGGGATTAACGCACATTGATTGCTACATATATTTTAACTGAGTGCTTGGTGTGTTTTTGTAGTAACGATGCGTCTGTAGAGATAGGATTTAAGATAAAAGCTTACTTTTATATAGTGGGGGTGCGGGATAGGGTTGGGGAGTTGGTGTTGACGCTGGGGGTGGATGGGTCGGTGAATATTGTTTGGTATTTAATAGTACTACGAATATATCAGTACTTCTAATTTATGCTGAGTGCGAAAGGCTTCCGCTCATTCTTAAAACAGCAACAACAAAACAACAGCAAAACAAACTATTGAAGAATGTGTTGTTGTACATTGGGAGTGTTTTAAAGTTAACAGTGCACCGTACTAAGATGGCATTGTCAGTGCTGTAGATCAGTGCGTCAACGTGATTCTTAGTTACTTAAAAACAACTTAAGTGTGTGTGTTTTCATTTCCGCCGAAATCTTTTATCACTAGGTGAGGACTGTAAAGTTTGCATGATACGGAAGATCATGCTGTGTGCTGCAATCTTGTCACCTTACAGACAGGTAAAAACTACAACAGTCCCCTCGATGTAATATTTAAATAGTTCTACTCCCACACGCTGTTTGCATAGGCCTTGAGGGGAAGGGGTGCTATTGTGCATTGCGCACCCTAGCTCACGAATGATAATAATGGTCTGTTCGCTGGTTCTTGTATTACGTTGCATATTATTTGCGTAGGAGTAATTGTATTTGGCTGTAAAAAAATTAATACATACATTAGGGTTTATAAAACTTGCTTTGTATGAAAAAAGATTTAAGATTTAAGATTTCATATTGACAGCGAGTGAGTAAATGCGATTGGTCATTGTGTTGCGAGTTTTAAAGTTAAGTTTATATCTCGAATGTGTAATTTTTGTGTTTTTTTTTAAATTATGATAAGGATCGTCTTAACTGGCATAAACACTAGATGCTGTTCTGAATCGTCCATCATGGGTAATAAAGGTTTGTTGTTTGGACTTGACCGACTCCAATGTAAAATGCGAAGTTTGTTTTAGAGTTGAATTTAAGGTGCTTATAGCTTATGAAATATAATTTATTACAAGCCTTGCAAGTGAAAGGTCGGGCAGGGGATATGAGTAGTTTACTCGCGGAATTGCAAGTGTGTTGATTTTGCGTTGAGTTTGTGCTGAGTGTGTTGAGAAGTACAGTGGGTGGGGGGGGAGTGGGGGGAGATGATGGAAGGATACTAGTTGGCTTGGTTAAAACGGTAGTACACGTAGAAGTAATATGTTTTTATTGGTAATGACTGCTGCGGCACACGACTGTAGCACAATCATACCATCATGATTTTACACCGTTGTTATCGCGTACTTGTGTCGTGTGTCTTGCATAGCGTTTAACCATTGCACTTGCTCGGTCTGTCTGGTGACAGCTTGAACAACGAAGTCTTCTTTCTGTTTACTTTCACCGGTTTACTATCACCTATAGGATTCCCTCATGGACAACATGGACCTTCAACGCAGATCCACAACGAAGAATACAAAGCATAGAGATGCGGTGCTACAGAAGACTTCTGGGCATTTCCTATACCAGCACATCACTAACGACGAAGTCCGACAGGCCATCACACAAGCCATTGGACAACACGATGACATGCTCACAGTGGTGAAGAAACGGAAACTCCGATGGCATGGCCAGGTCAATAGATCATCAGGCCTTGCAAAGACCATCCTGCAATGCACGGTGCAAGGAGGCAGAAGAAGAAGGAGACAGAAATAGAAGTGGGAGGACAACATTCGAGGATGGACTGGTGTGACACTGAAGGAATCCATGAGGGTTGCTGAGAACAGAGAAAGATGGATGGAATACGCTGGTTAAATGATCATCTTATGGTGCCCCAACGACCTTTGAGTTACGGGATAGGATAAGATAGGATAAGAACTGGTGTGTTTTGTTTTGGCTTTTTCTATTGGGTTTCCATATTTGCTTAAAGCTTGTATTGCAAACGAGTACTTTTAAAAAAAAAATCCTAAACGGCTGTGATAAAGGAGGTTAATATAGCTCCGCTATCCTCCAAGGATCATTGCCATGGCGCTTGAGTGACACGATCTAACACTGAGATTTGAGTTTTAGACGCGTCGGGCATATTTCTCTGCAGTTATTGTGTTAAATAAAGAGGCAAGTGGTTTGAAACGCAGTAGTGAGTAGTCTCAGCATACTAAAGAAGATTTCAATGCCAATAGTATCAGTATACAGGGCATTATCCTTTAGATGCAATATTGAAATTGGCTCAGGAGTTGTGTAAGATATGTATATCTGTCCAGGCTTCTGTTACCTTATACTAGTAGGCTAGATCTACTTTGAATCGCTCGGTAAATATCGCCTAGTTGAAAATGTTAACACAATTAGTAATATCTCTGTAGCGTTTTGAAGTTAAAACTAACCTACATGTAAGTAGATTAAATGGCTTATGTTAAAACCTCGAAGTGAAACGCCTTTAAAAGTCAGCAAAAGTTAAGCCAAGTCGTGTAATACTTTGTTGTGCTACCACCTATCAAACAGTGAATGTCAAAGAGAGATGTGACCTGCCATGATCCTGTTCCGCCAGCTGTGAGGTGCGCCAGCATTCGCACATCCTCAGCGCTTGGTAAATAGGCTACCTGCAGTCATAGTCATTGTCAGTTTAGTAGGACAGTAATACTATGAGGATAGTGAATGTAAACAGCTGCATAATAGCAGTAGAAGCTGTTGGTTGTCGTTTAGGGTCAAAAAGGAGGAGGAGGAGGAGGAGGAGCAGAGATTGAGAAGGATGAGAAAGAAGGAACAGAGGAGAAGGACGAAGAGTAACAGTAGAAACTTCACATAGATTGAGAGTAGAGGAGAAGTAGGTATAAGCAGCAGTGTCAGTGGTAGTAGCAGTAGTAGCAGCAGCATTAGTAGCGGCGTTTATGGTAAGAGGAGGTTGAAAGTAGAGGAGAAGTAGGTACAATCAGCAGCGTCAGTGGTAGTAGCAGCGTCAGTAGTAGTAGCAGCGTCAGTAGTAGTAGCAGCAGCATTAGTAGAGGCGTTTATGGTACGAGGATGCTGAAAGTAGAGGAGAAGTAGGTACAATCAGCAGCGTCAGTGATAGTAGCAGCGTCAGTAGTAGTAACAGTAGCAGCAGCAGCATTAATAGCGGCGTCTATGATACAAGGAGGTTGAGAGTAGATGAGGAGTACGTATAAGCAGCAGCGTCAGTGGTAGTAGCAGTAATAGCAGCAGCATTAGTAGCGGCGTTTATGGTACGAGGAAGTTGAGAGTAGAGGAGAAGTAGGTATAAGTAGCAGCGTCAGTAATAGTAGCAGTAATAGCAGCAGCAGCAGCAGCGCACACTAATAAGAGAGTTGCACTTGAAACGT
>JBAHVR010000337.1:82500-125000 GCA_036898135.1 Oncomelania hupensis
GTTTCAACTGTTTCCACTGCTAAAGATCCATGCATGATTTTATGCTTGATAAGTAAGCTTAGTCCATTTTCAATTTAGCTTTGAACGTCGTCGAGAGGAAAATGGTCGACCAGAAAAGCAATTTCTCTTGAATCTTCTTTTCGCTTTTATTAGGTCTCTTGGAAACTTAGCAAGTCGTACGGGACTGGTTTTGTGATTCTCTCTCTCTCTCTCTCTCTCTCTCTCTCTCTCTCTCTCTCTCTCTCTCTCTCTCGGAATAAACTATTTTGATGCAAAAACATGATTTTTCCTATTAAATTAGGCAACATGCAACCTACTTTGTGAATGGATGACCAGCGTCTTGGGCTAGTTTGTTTCATACTGAAACATTTCACTCATTCATTTTGTTATTATAATGTTTCATAATAATCATTTACTCGTATTATTTTTATTCTTATTATTTTGGTTTTGCGTGTCAGAAAACAATTTTTTTTCCCGTCTGAAGTCTTGGAAGAATACATGTCTTATGTCATAGTCCGCGTTCTCCACTTTTATTACAAATACCCACTTTCCTCTTGTGCCAGCACTGGTACGCGTATCTGCATGGTATTTCTATACTAACCTGTGTATCAGTATGCAGCTTCCTTCTAGCTTTATTGCACACTAGTTACCTTTTGGTGACACCTGTCAACACGGCACAGGTGTTTTCAGTGCTTGTTACCTATCCTTTTGAGCTTCTCACGTTTGAACTGCATTGTACTGGGTCGATTGATTCGCGAGCGTGTGTAAACCAAACACCACAAGTCAGGTCAATTCGTGCGCGTTTGGAATTTGCATTTGGATCATGGATTTGGCTTTCTGGCATTTGGATTTTGGACTTAGGATAGTATTATTATTATTATTATTATTATTATTATTATTATTATTATTATTATTATTATTATTATTATTGTTATTATTATTATTATGGCTATTGACGCCTAATCTAAACAAAGCCCTAGGCGTTTACAAAGTCAAAAATTTACAACCAATCAAAAAGAAAACATACAAAACAAGAAAAGAAGATAATTTTTTCACTGATAACCACCTTCTGCAAAACACACACACACAGACACACACACGCATGCACATATAATCACTTCTATAATAAAGAAAACAAAAATCAATTAAATTAGTCACTGTGAGAAGCTAAGCACACCAAACATACTCAAAGACAATCAAAATTATACCTGTACTTTGGTAACGGCCTTACCTTTTTGCATTTCTGAACTCTTATGTACTATTGTATGAGCCGGTGGCCAAAACGTTTTACACTGTTCATCCAAACGCTCCCAAACTCCAAAACCGTGAGAGACATGGTTCGCTTTATATTCCATCTGGATAACTGATGATCATGAGTCACGATGCAAGTTTCTATGATAAAGATAACAGGTGAGTAACCTACAAGCAGTGCTGTCAGACTTTAAAAATATAATTGAAGTAGATAATTACAGTTGTCATTACCCAGTCGTTTTGAACTGTCCGTGTCCCCTTAATGGCCTGTCTAAATGTGAAGGTTCGTGGAGGTTCCAGAACGTTTTATCGAAGTTCTCAGATCCCGAACCTAGGTTCCCGAATCTTCTTTTTGTGTGTGTCCGTTTTTGATCCTCCATGAACCTTCCAATTGAGACAGGCCATTCCGGGTTTCCTATTGCAACAAGTTATGCATTTATAAATTAAAAGACATAAAACAATAATATATAAGAATTTTTATTAACCCTATTACAGATTTACAAGCTTTTTTGGTGTGGCATGGCGACAATAGCACAACGATCATTTCACTTTATTTTCTATTTTAATGGCTTTAAATTTCATCATGACGCCACCTTTAGAATTATTTGGTATATTAGTATGTGTTGATTCAAAAGCGGTTCTTTATTCATTAAAACAGTGGAACTCTAAAGATATAAGGGAGTTTATATATGAAATTAAACATATGATACATTGTGTGTTTTCTAGAGGAATAAATATTTCTTTCTGTTGGGTTCCATCACATTGCGGAATTCATTGGAATGAGGTATGTGACAGTTTAGCTAAGGAGGGAGCACCAAGGTCGTCAGATTCTATAACTGTAACAAGTTTGAGTATGTGTAATCATAATATGTTTTCCTTACTAGAAAAGGCAGTGTATCGTGATAATAGCATTAAAAATATATCTATACTGAATTGTTCAAGACCACTTTTTAAATTAATATATAAATTAAGAGTGAACGCATGGAGCACTAAATATTGGGCTGATGTTAAATGTATATGTAATGCAAGTCTATCAGTACATCACCTTCTATTCGAATGCTCAGTTTTAAAAGATATATTTAAAGTAAATGGACATAGAATAACTGAGTATGGACATTCTGTAGACATGGTTCTATATCATCCAAATGTTACAGACGTTGTGAAAGTTATTGCAAAATCTCCTGTTGGTAGACTTTTATAGACTGTTTGTTTTAAAATTATGTTTTGAAATAGTTAAATTGTTTTAAAAGTTTGCTCTGTGGGTTCGGGCAAATAGAATAGACCCAACGTTTCCCGGCGTGTCGTAAGAGGCGACTAACAGGGGTGATGTTAGCACGGCATCACTGGGCGAAAGTCTTCTACACAGAAGTCACCGGCCAGGGCGGAGGAACCTCACGTTACTACAGGTTCAACGACCACGTGCTCAGGGCCAAGGCGAGCCACACTGTATTCGTGGATTTCGGCTGTGGCCAACAGCCTGGAGAGGATTGGGCCCTGCCAGGTCTTTTTTGCCCAAGACACACTACATGATGACACAATCCACTAATTCCATACCGGATCGGTCGTCGCCCGGGCCGGGCCGTCACCCGGCACAAGGACCGCGCCTTCCGTTGGCCACCAGGACGGAGGTGTTAAGTATGCTACTGATGGACAATATAGCAAGATCCGCACGAGAAACAACATCGTCATAGGAACCTGGAACGTCAGGACCCTAACTGCGGAAGGAAAATTAGAAGAACTGGCCCACGAGCTGGACCACTATCGATGGAACGTTCTAGGTATCAGCGAACTGCGCTGGAAAGGCCTAGGTGAAACAACGACTGACAAAGGCCACAAGCTCTATTTCAGCGGTAGAGATGACAGGCACGAACACGGCGTTGGATTCTTGGTCCACAAGAACATTCTAGCCACTGTCATGGGTTGCCGCCCAGTCTCCAGTAGACTCATTACCATCCGTCTGAGAGCAACCCCTTTCAACATTACCATCATCCAGGCCTATGCCCCAACATCAGACTATGAAGACAGCGAAGTGGAGGATTTTTATGAAAATATACAGGCGGTCCTTGACCAAGTGCCGAAGAAGGACATAGTCATAGTGCAAGGCGACTGGAATGCCAAGGTTGGCCAAGATGCGCACCGCAACTGGGGAGACACATGCGGACCCCACTGCAACAACGAGACAAATGACAGGGGTCTGAGGCTATTGGAGTTTGCCAGATACAACAATCTGGTACTGGCAAACACGCTTGGTCTCCACAAAAAATCCAGACGATGGACATGGCACAGTCCCGGCGGGGAACATCACAACCAGATCGACTACATCATGGTCAAGAAACGCTTCAGATCAAGCATCAACATTGGCAGGACACGCACTTTTCCAGGAGCAGACATTGGAAGTGACCACGATCTCGTGATGATGTCTTTCCGGCTCCATTTGAAGAGAGTAAATACAGCAAAGTGCACTAGGCTGAAGTTCGACCTGGACAAACTGCAAGACCCGGAGGTGGCAAAAATATTTCAGGCCACAATTGGAGGGAAATTTGCACCACTGCTTATTTTGGGGGCAGGCGAAGTAGATGTCAACACCATGACCAATACCTTCAACTCAGCTGTAACAGATGCCGCCACTGAGATCCTTGGCAAGCACCGACCAAAGAAGAAGCCGTGGATCACACCTGAACTTTTGGATCTGTGTGATAAACGAAGAGAGTTAAAAAAGAAAAAGAACACCTCACAGGGAGCTGATGTCTACCGAAAAATCAACAATGACATCCGAAAAGGCATGCGCACAGCAAAGGAGAACTGGATAGAAGATCAATGCCAGGAAATAGAGAACAATCTGAACAAGAACAACAGCAAGAAGGCCTACCAGACTGTGAAGCGGCTGACAAGTGTTAAACAGCCCAAAGTCTCCACTATCCAAAGCAAGTCTGGCATTTGCCTTACAGAAGAACAAGAAGTCTTGGACAGATGGACAGAGTACTGCTCTGACCTTTACAACCATACACCAAATGGAGACCCATCAGTTCTAGCATGTCCCGAGAGCAGAGAAGAAGAAGAAATCCTCCCAATTCTCCGGGAAGAAGTTGAGGCAGCAGTGCAATCGCTGAAGAAAGGGAAGTCAGCGGGAGTGGACAACATACCAGCGGAACTGCTACAAGCAGGAGGAGAAGCGATGACTGATGCTCTCACCACTATCTGTAACAAGATCTGGCAGAGTGGGGAATGGCCTACACCATGGACCCAGTCGCTTGTCATTACTCTTCCTAAAAAAGGTAACCTTCAGGAGTGTGAAAATTACCGCACCATCAGCCTCATCAGCCATCCCAGCAAGGTCCTCCTGAAAATAATACTCAACAGGTTGAAACCACAAGCTGAACAAATCATAGCTGAAGAACAAGCAGGATTCATGGCAGGGCGAAGTACCACTGAACAGATTTTCAACCTCAGAATAATCTGTGAGAAATACCTACAGCACCAACAACATCTATATCATGTGTTCATAGACTTCAAGAAGGCATTTGACCGAGTCTGGCATGCAGCTCTATGGGCAACCATGAAAGTGTACAACATCAGCCCTAAAATCATAGAAGTCATCAAAAGCCTGTATGACAAGGCTACCAGTGCAGTCCTCCATAACAGCGTCATCGGGAACTGGTTCAGAACAACAATCGGTGTGCGTCAAGGATGCCTACTCTCTCCAACACTCTTCAACATCTTCCTAGAGCGCATCATGTCAGATGCTCTTGCAGATCACGAAGGCACAGTCAGCATAGGGGGCAGAGCAATCTCCAATCTTCGTTTTGCGGATGATATTGATGGATTGGCTGGAGAGGAACAAGAACTTGAACAGCTTGTACAGAAGCTTGACACCACCTCCAGAGCTTATGGAATGGAAATAAGTGCAGAGAAGACCAAAATGATGACCAACAACACCAATGGCATCAACACGGACATCAAAGTACAAGGCCAATCCCTCAACACAGTGCACAGCTTCAAATATTTAGGAGCCATTGTGTCAGACAATGGGTCTCGACAGGAAGTCCTCTCCAGGATCGCACAAACAACTGCTGCCCTGACAAGGTTGAAGCCCATTTGGAAAGACAGAACCATCAGTCTACATTCCAAAGTAAGACTGCTGCGATCTCTGGTCATCTCCATCTTCCTATATGCTTGCGAAGCATGGACCCTCACAGCAGATCTCCAACGAAGAATACAAAGCATGGAGATGAGGTGCTACAGAAGACTTCTGTGCATTTCCTATACCCAACACATCACCAACGTTGAAGTCCGACAGACCATCACACAAGCCATTGGACAACACGATGACCTGCTCACAGTGGTGAAGAAACGGAAACTCCGATGGTATGGCCACGTCACCAGATCATCAGGCCTTGCAAAGACCATTCTGCAAGGCACAGTGCAAGGAGGTAGAAGAAGGGGGAGACCGAAAAAGAGGTGGGAGGACAACATTCGAGAATGGACTGGTTTGACACTGAGCGAAGCCATGAGGGCTGCTGAGGACAGAGAAAGATGGAGTATGCTGGTTAAGCGATCATCTGTGGTGCCCCTACGACCTTCGGGTTATGGGACAGGATAGGATAGGATAGGATAGGATAGTTTTAAAAGTTACATTTTCAATGTCTAATATCACCTAAATGTGTGAACAGAGATTAAATTAAAGATTGATTGATTGACTGACTTTATTCTCTTTCCCCTCGCACTGCCAATACTAAACAAGCATGTAAAGTACAACGAACGATATTAAAACTGACGTTTTAAATTAAATTAACACAATTAGTGAACAGTGTGCGCTAATGTGTTAACACTATTTATCAAAGTAACTGTTTTATAAAATTAGAATTTTGTATAATAATTATGCAACTAATTTTGCTTTCGTGAGTATTATTGTATCCTCCACTTCCCAAAAAGGGATAAAAGCAGATTCAGTTTTGAATCTTGGAGAGACATTTTTAAAAAGCTGTGTAACTAGCACAATAAGTTACGATGTTAAAAACACGTCCCGGAGTGCCAAACAAAAGAGGCACATTTAAGCTGGTACATTCAAATCGAGATATAAAACACTGATGTAATTCTCAATCGATTTTGATGTGGTTTCAATCATCCAGATATCGCTGTGGACTGAGCCCATTAGTGTATAAGGATTAACAACACACCACACCACACCAATAGATTCGGAATACAGACATGGTAATTTATTTGCACTGGGTGACGGCACTAAAAAAAAGATGGTAATAGTGTTTTCGAATATTCCTCATGCGTAAATAGAGGTCAGTAAATAAGTTTTGCGTGCCATGGCCTTGCCAACTTTATTGGTTAATCCTGACAGCGTAGTACTAAACTAACTATATTGCCGATTAATCTGTTGTTGTTGTGTACAGTCAACCGTAGGTATATATATTATGTTTAACGCTTATGTGTTTGGACAGTCATGCTGAAATTCATTTATAAACATTCTGAAAGTTATGATTTTGAATGCCGTACAGTAATGTTGGTCTGCCCAAAGGTTAGGATCTGTTGGGTGACCTTTAAACACTAGTTGTTTCCCTTGTTTCTCTTTTTTTGTGTGAAATGCGTTTATGTTGTGATAGTGTTGGTAAACATTAATTTTGTTGTTAAAAAAACAACAACCGCGTAGGCATAATAGATTTCGTCTAACGCTTTCCCGGTTAACTTGCTTGTTAGCGTGTTAGTAGGATAGCTAGCCCGCGTCTTAATTATCCAAGTAGTAGCTTGTTAGTGAGCCACCTTTTTAGTCAAGAATAGCGGGAATGGTTTCAGTGTCACCCATCACAGCCTGGGAGCTAGACTCATCAGCGTCGTCTTGGCATTTGTCTGGACTTGGGCAAGGCAACTCGTGGTTCTTTCCAAACTGTAGTAATAGCCTTGATGCTCCCAAAGGGAGTTTGCGTTGTCGGGACATTAGAGCAGGGGAGAAAAAAAATGAATTGCCTGTTAATAGATACGCAATGCCCGGTAGAGAGCACCTACGTAATATTTCCTATAGTGGCCTAGAGCAATCTATACAAGTAAGCGTGGTGTTGTTTTGTTAGTACCAACGGGTTCCAAGGAGAATCGGTAGGCAACCACGTTTATTGCTGGTATTAATTCCTAGGTGCCTGACGATTGTAAATGAGTTGTTTGTTGTAAAGTCAAAACGTTTCAGTCTGTGCATATCCCACATGTAGGGATTTTTTTTTTACTTGTCTCACGGCAAGTAACGCGAAGGGCGTGTGTTCTGTCGCGATCGCTGACGATGATGTTGACCACTTCTATAGAGCTGCATTTTCCACATAGGTATCGCGTAGTACGCCCCCTGTTCTGGGAGAGAAGAATTACAGCAAAATAAAACAAACAACACAGCATACAGCTTTGGGAGTGACTGAGCTGTCTCGTCCACCCAGCTCCTGCAGCAGGCTGATGGCGAGAACATGTTAAAGCATCCTCTTCACAATAGAACAACAACACTGCAACGATCAAACATAATTAAACCATACCGAAGTTAAACAATAGGACAAATAAAACAAATCATTATAATTATAATGGAGACTAAAACGAAGAATGGGGAGAATTTTTTTTTAAATGCTTGACAATCTTTGTGTGCTTTCATTTCATCACATGGTTTGTTTTATGTGATACATTACTTTGTGATATTTCTTGTGATCAGAAATCCTTATTAATGTTTCCTTTAGAACAATGTATATGTATAACTGTGACTATAGATTGACTATTGACGGTTGAAGAGCCTGCGCATCTAAAGAATGTAAGCCAGTTTTTATTCGAGGACTAATTCTAGGTGTGATATGACAATGCGCGCGCGAGAGGTATGTGCATAAAGACGCCTTTTTTGTATAACGCCGTAAGTGCTTTTTAATTAATTATCTGCTTTTAACTTGTAAATTTACTTTTGTTTGTTTGTTTGAGTGAGAATATCTGCGCCTGTCCAAAGTCCTTGATGAGGTAATAAAGATTTGTTGAACTGAATTGAACTAAATGTAATTCTTCATTGAGGAATGATGAACACAACAACAACAGGTATATTGTCTTCATTACCAAGTGCAGCCGCATGCCCAGTACGCGAAAAAAATACAGTTGTTAAAATGTGTACAATGAACTGACTTACTTGTTTCTCATCTGCTTTGTTTTGTCCTTGAACGTGTAACCATAGATAGATCTGCACAGTCCAGTTTATTGTATCCCACTGGTGTGATTGTTGTGTGTAACGCAGTGGGCAAACTTGGGAGTAATTGCAAATCGTTGACTGCTCCATTCATCATATAGCATATATGGAATTCCTTTTGTAAAATATTATTTTGTTTGCAATTATTTTCCTTTTTTAAAAACACTTTTAGCTAAATAATCTTTATGTAGAAGCATATTTTATAAATAATCATTTATTTAGAAACAATGTAAGATTTTTCTAAATAATTTAGTTTTGTAAATAACTCATTATTTACACAAACAATGCATTGTTTAAACTAATAAATTATGATATAAATAAGGCATTGTCGCTAGGTGAGAAATTATTTACCTTTATAATGCATTATTATTTAGCAGATTGTGTGAAATCATTTATTATTTAGAAATTTATATATATCTATACCTTTATCTATATCTATATCTATCTATATATCTATATATCTATATATCTATATCTATATCTATATCTATATCTATATCTATATCTATATATATATATATATAATGATTTGTATACCTATATAATGCATTATTTACCAGAATTTGCTTAGTAATGTATTATTTAGAAGATGTTGCTAAATAATACAGTATTTACGTAAACAGTGCATTGTTTAGGGACTGCAATTTTCATTATTTAGGGGGATTCCAGGATTGGCTTGAAAACTTGGTTTGTATAATTTGACTACCTTTATAATTAAATGCAAGCTCTTTCCAAAGATTGTATATCCAAAATGTGTATTAAGTATTTCTTCTTCAACATAAATCACTCTACAAATTCGAAAATAAAATGTCTGTAACGTCCAGAAGATCAAGGTCAGTTTTAGTGCGGAATGACCTAAAGCAATAATCATGTAATGTAATGTTCGTGCGGAATTGTTAAGTGTTTTCAGTACCTTCATCAGAAGGAAAATAATGTATGCTCTTTTTTTAACCCCAAAAAGCAGAGATAGGTTTAGAAGAAGTGGCAGTAACAGGAGTATTGAATTATTGAAAAACTGAAATCAACTCTTCTGTTCTTTTTTTTTCTCACAAAATTGCCGTTAATGTGCGAGTTCGCAATGTTTATTTACTCTGAAGGCAATCCCGCCAAGGCAAAAGTAATGATAGATCCCTCTTTACCGTTTCAGTTTCGTATATTAATACTGTTGCAAACATATACATATTAGAGTATAATAAAGTAGTTACCTCATGTCAAATCGCAAAACAACGTAAAATCACGATTTCCAAATGTTATGGACCATTACACATAATAATACGACTTATATCTGCGAATCCCCTAAATAATGAAAATTATAGTCCCTAAAGAATGAATTGTTTATATTTTTAAAAAATGCATTTATTTATTTTCCGTCTTTTAAATATACATTATTTAGTAAATTATATATATATATATATATATATATATATATATATATATATATATATATATATATATATATATATATATATATATATATATATATATATATATATATTGATAGATTGATTGATTGTTGCTTTAGGTCCAGCGGACTCTTCCGAGCCAAATCAGGACCGGACAACCCCCGATCCGCATAAAAGATCTGCTGAAACAACCCTAGTGGGAAAATTGAATGCCCTCCACCGGCCAGTCTCTTTACAATAAAGACATCCCACGCAGGGGACGGCTGAGGCTTTACCCCAACTACTCGAACCCCCGGTTACAAAACCAAAATAGAATACAAACATCATTATAAATTATCAACAAAACGTATACATATAAAATGCCTATATTGCTAAATAATAACATCATAGGAAGCCCTAGTGACCACCCGGCAGAAAGCGTCCAACACTCCCAAGCTGAGCCAACAGACCTCATACACAAACAAGGAGTCTTGTCCAGGAAGAGTTTTCAAGAAAAAAGGTAGGTCATTGATCTAGCGAAGAAGAAGATAGTATAGCAGAGTGATAGGACAGAGCAGGAATGGGAAAGAGTAAATGAGGAAGACAGCGACAGTGGGAATTTAAAGCACTAAATTTCCATAAAGTGGGGATACTATTTATACTGAAACCCCCGGCACTCCAACGGGGGTACTGTTGCCGCAGTGAATCGGTCATGCCTACAAAGGAAAGACAGGTTTTCAACTGGGGCTTTCACTTTTCCCTTTATAGGTTAGAACAATCTACAGTGGCAAGATTGCTCATGACCCCAAGGGGTATATATATATATATATATATGCTTCTCAATTAATATTATTCAGCTGAAAGTGGTGAAATAAATAATTTACAAATGGAATTCCATAAGCGTATGCGTTGCCGACGATTGATAACACAGTTTCAGATTGCTTCCAGGGAGGTCAAGAGCTAGTGCGAAGTGTTGAAATAAATCTCTTGCTGTTTTGAGTGCTGTGCCGTGTTTTCTTTTGCAAGCGTTAGCTGTTGTCATGTTATGATTTGCTCTATGGCAAGCTTGGTGTTGTATTTCCACTTTATTGGCTAAGCGCTCGTACCATGTCCCGCTACCACAGTTTTAATTATAGGTTGTAGCAATTTGGACAATAAGCGTCAACTACCATACGGTGTAGTGGTAACAGCAGTATGTTAGTGTCTTTATCACTGTCGTCGTCGGAACTATCGTCAACAACAACATCATCATCCTCATTAGCAGCAGCAGCAGCAGCACTGTTTATCATCATTATTGCCAGCGTTTTCAACCATGATACTGATAAAGTTAGTGTTCATCATCATCATCATCATCATCATCGTCGTCGTCGTCGTCGTCGTCGTCGTCGTTGCAGTCGTCATTGTCACATCCTTCCTTGGAGAACACCACAGCCTATAGTGCTTGAGGTTCATCACTACATCAAAATCAGCGCAGCAAAATTAATAGTCGTTAGCATGATAATAGAGAGCACGTGCCCTCGTTCACTATTACGAGTTGGGCACGCGCCCCAACTTTATTCAGCGGCTTAGGCGACAGTTGACATACATCACATTAAATGATTACGCCGCAGCTTTGGAGACGCTCATTGGTTTCTATGCATTAGGATCATGATTTGTGTGATAAGGGAAAGATTTATTGGCTGGACTGCTTGTTTGATTGGTTGGCTGGTTATTTCGTTGTTTGATGCAGTGGTGGATTTTAGGAGAGGATTAGGGAGCCCAATAGGCCAACACATTAAAGAGAACCATAAACCCTTACCTCTGTTGTATACCCCGACTTAATTTCATAGATCGCGGTATCCGTTCCCCATTATTTCTGTTTAAATTTATTGTCAGGATTATCGCACATCATCTCGAGCCTGTTTATTACGCGGTCGTTTCACTGCTGTAACTTAAACGTACGACTAATTTGCTGCTTGGGTTAATGTGGCGCGCCTTAGATGCCATGAGATCCAGTGTTTGTGTGGTGTGTGTGTGTGTGGGGGGGTGTGTGTGCGTGTGTGTGTGTGTAGGTGTGTGTGTGGGGGGGGGTGTGTGTTTGTTTCAGTCCACAGAGACCATTTGCATGTATTTTTTGGAAGCTTTGCTTTCGTGCGCCCAAATCATTTGTTTGTTTTGTTTTGTTTCTGTTCAATAAAAGTACATTTAAACCAGATTCGGATTCGAGTTTCACAAATATCAAGCTAGTTTTGTTCCTATCCTATCCTATCCCGTAACTCGAAGGTCGTAGGGGCACCACAGATGATCGTTTAACCAGCGTACTCCATCTCTCCCTGTCCTCAGCAACCCTGATTGTTTCGCTCAGTGTCAAACCAGTCCATTCTCGAATGTTGTCCTCCCACCTCTTTTTCGGTCTCCCTCTTCTTCTACCTCCTTGCACTGTGCCTTGCAGGATGGTCTTTGCAAGACCTGATGATCTGGTGACGTGGCCATACCATCGGAGTTTACGTTTTTTCACCACTGTGAGCAAGTCATCGTGTTGTCCAATGGCTTGTGTGATGGTCTGTCGGACGTCGCCGTTGGTGATGTGGTGGGTATAAGAAATGCCCAGAAGTCTTCTGTAGCACCTCATCTCCATGCTTTGTATTCTTCCTTGTAGATCTGCTGTGAGGGTCCATGTTTCGCAAGCGTATAGGAAGATGGAGATGACAAGGCAGCGCAGCAGCCTTACCTTGGAATGTAGACTGATGGTTCTGTCTTTCCAAATGGGCTTCAACCTCGCCAGGGCAGCAGTTGTTTGTGCGATCCTGGAGAGGACTTACTGTCGGGACCCATTGTCTGATGCAATGGCTCCTAAATATTGGAAGCTATGCACTTTATTTTTGTTACTGGAGGGAATTTTTTCAGTGATAACTCTTTAAACTGTCTTCCTATCTCTCCTTACTCTCAATCCTGATCCCAATTTATGTCCCTGAAGCTTCATCGGTAGTTATTTTACTTATATTTTATATTTGTATTTAACCGTTCTTATATAGAACTTCTCCAGCTCAAGAACTGCTCAAGGCGCTGGCCGATGCAGGATCTAACTCAAGCCGCCCAGTACATGCGACGAGGTCAAGTATTATTGTGGTCGGGTAGGCTCGGAGATCACACATTGCGCAAGAATATGTCTTTGGCGGCCGTGGCTTGGATCATGACTAACGAGAGGTCTTTGAGAGTGTTTCTTGTGCTATACAACATAAATGTATGCTTTAGTTAGGATTAAAAAGTTCAGCTGGGAAACTATTTAGAACACTTCGTTTTTCAGTTATCAACACCGCATCAAGTTGTGCAACATTCAGTAGTAAAAGTTCGAAAACGATTTTTTTAACCAGCATTACGATCTTCTCTTTTTTTATATAATAAAAATGTTGTATACTACTTTTCTCCCTGAGCTGAGAATGAGAGTCGCACAGATAACCTACAAATTCCAGTAGACAAGGGAGAGCATTCTGCCAAACGCTGTCCAGAGTTAGGGTTATAGTGAGCATCACACGGCAGTCACTGACGGTACATTTACAGATTACTCCAATCACACTGCTACTGCATTATTTACTCTACTAACCAGAGGGGATCAATTGCCTAGAACTGTCGGACCTTTGATGATGATGATGATGATGATGATGATGATGATGATGATGATGATGATGATGATGATGATGATGATGATGATGATGATGGTAGTTGTGGTGGGGGATGGTGTTGACTGTATAACAACATTTACCACTCATTCCCACCCCTTCCACTCCTCTCCCAATCAACCAATGATGATGATGATGTCGTCGTGGTTGTCACCATCATCATTATCATCATCATCATCATAGTTGTCGTCATTATCACCATCATCATCATGAAGACGTCGTTGAATATTCCCCGACCATATATGCTGAACAGAAATATTAATAACTCCAATAAACATTTTTATCTGGCGTTACTTACACTATAATATACCTTTTCCAAGAAATAGGCGGGTATACGAAAGATAGATCTGAGCTACACTACCGGGCTTGGTTAAACGTAATCTTTACGGGAATAAACGGTAGATATTCCAGAGCTAAACTCAACTAACTGATAAATCCAATGGACTCGGTAAAATGCAATTGGAGGCAAAATCAATCAGCGTGCGAATAAACTTCTTGTCGCTAGCCACACACACACGGCCATGGCTCGTGGAACGCCGTCCAGAGCTCTGAAAAGGTCACTGCTGAGAAAGCGCTATGTCCTCAAGACAAATTGCTCGTGCAACACGTCTCGGCAATCAGAGGCATTTCGCCATCATCCATCTATTTCAGGGACCTGCATTCCTTGGTTTTCCACCCCATATCTATAGATATATAAACTCCCAAAATTGTTTATGCGATTTTATTGATTTCCTCTTCAATTAGTTTTGTGTTTATCTGTGTGTGTGTTTTGTATTTGTGCGTGCGTGAATGCCTGCGTATTTGTTAGTGTGTATTTACTTATATATGCAGTTTCTCCAGTTAGCTAGGATTGTCCTTTGTGCTACTTACTTAAACAAGTTAACGTAGGTCCGGGATATTATAGACCCTAACATCCAAACAACCAGCTGTTTTAGACCTACGCAGACTATATGATAACGGCAGTGTATTGGAAAACGCTGGAGTCCAACACTGAACTGAGTTTCCTACACTATCACCACGACGAGCAGTTTCACCACCTCCATGCTCGTTCGTTTTTCACACAGCGCTGCTCTTGTACTGATCAAGCATTTGCCCCTGCAGTGTTGTGCACACACACACATACACACACCCACGCACGCACACATAATCACACACACACACATTCAAGCATACACACACGCGCGCGTTCAGATAATATTCTTAACGAAGGTGATAAAAAAAATCGTGAGATTCATTAACACCTAATCAGTCCTTTATTATGGAAACCGTGGGATTTTGTTTAAACAATGAGCGACTCCGGGGAGGGAAACTTCAAGGTTTGTGTTGAATTGCAAAGATTATGGGAAACCTGAATGATGTTCTCGTTTTAAGTGCGACCCAGGCACCATTGTTACACATGACACCTTCTCGGAGTCTAGTCGGTTTCAACACAAGTTATTTTCATCTAGCACAAATACAAGACTAAGCGCATTCTCACAGCTTCCCAAAGAAGAAGAAGAAGGGCAACAATCACAAAATAAAACAACAACACAGATTTGAACACAGTGCTTGTTTAGCCGCAAAGAGACGAGACTTCCATATATATATTATAATCACTGTAATTACCACCTCTCAACGGTATTGAAGAGACTGACTATGGAGGTGTTTTCTTCCGCACCTCGTCCTGGAGAAGCTTTTAGCGTCGGATCGGTGGTCGGTGTAGGGCGGCGACCTTTACGTGTTCTGAACCCCTTTGTCTTTCCGGTTTGACTTGGCTGTCTTTGTGAAAACGTCATTAGGAGGCAAATGGTCGTCACCACGACGTCGTAATGACCGAGACTCCAAGGCCAATCGTCTTAATGTCTCTGATCCGAGATTCGGGTGTGCCATTATAGACCTATTTGTGCCTTATTGTGAATGGGTACGAAGGATTGTCAGAGGATAGGAAGCCGCCAGATTATGCCAGAAGCGCATTGGGACTTATTATTTTGTCAGCGCCTTGACTTTCTTCAATGTGAAGACTTGAGGTAAGGCGGTTGGGGAGTGGGTAAGGATGGAGGGGGGAGGTGGATGGTTTATTTGATGGATGTAACATACACCTTTTGTCTCTGTCTGCATGGTGAAAGATGCACGCCATCTTTCAGTATTAGTTAATTTTAAAGTGCGCTGTACAGTAATTAGACTACACTGTGATGAAAACAAATGTGCAAGGAAAGACAATAGAGCATGCATGATACACGTCCGCACACACGCATCTTCATGCGCATGCACATACTCATACAGTGATAATCCCACAGGTGCGGGCCACGTACACCTCACCCCCACCTTCCATGGGGCGTACACAAACATGCGCGCATACGTACTTGCACACACCTCACACACAAATACACACATATACACACACGCAAACAAAAAGAGAGACCATCTCTCTCTCTCTCTCTCTCTCTCTCTCTCTCTCTTCCTCTCTCTCTCTCAAGCTGGAATGTGGGATTGTCAGAAGAGAAAGAAAAAACAATGGATAGAAGCGATGGAGTCGGACTCCATATTCTGTATGAAAAGCACTTTCATTGTGTAAGAAGAGAGAAGAGGGATTTTTTTAGCCAAACTGAAAGGGATGGAGTATGCTGTTTAAACGATCATCTGTGGTGCCCCTACGACCCCCGAGTTACGGGATAGGATAGGAAGGGATTTGGAGGACGGGGTGGGGTATTCATATACATTTACATGCAAACATGAACGGCATAATTGTAACTTATCTATACTCGTCATATACATCGAACAACTGTGCAATTCAAACTAGCCTGAAATATGGAATTCCCCTTTCGGTTACCTGCATGAATATTAATCGTTTTTCTATTAGTTTGACATTCGTAGATTTCCTTGTTCTCTGTACTTTATTAACTTTGCATGCATGTTTGTTGTCCAACAAGTTTATTAACTTTGCATGCATGTCTGTTGTCCAACAAGTTTATTAACTTTGCATGCATGTATGTTGTCCAACAAGCGGACCTACGAACGATATAAATCTACAGAGGGAGCAGGGTGGTGATGGGAACAGAACAAAAAGACATTCAATTCGGTTACGTTTTTGTTTTTGTTTTTTAAAAAAAGAAAACGAACTTGAATGTACGTAAAAAGTATTTTCGATTTGCGATTGTATTATTTTATTTTGGGTTTCAATTAGCCGTACTTGCTATACGTAAATGAGGCAAACGGCAGCCATTTTCTCATCGTTTCTTTTCTCCGATGTTTGCCCATTTTCTCTCCGATGTTTTTGGCCGTTTTCAAATCCAGTTCAAGCAAAGTATACCATAGTAAGGACAGAGGTTTCCTTCAGTTTCTTAGCGATAATACTAAAGAATCTGCATCAATGATGCTATGTTTTTCACAAAAGATATTAAGTTTGAACATAGTGCTACCACATGATTTTAAATAAATGATTTCGATTTTGACGGCTAAGCTTCTTAGTACTGCAACCCGTAGTTAAACTTAGCTCTTCGTGTGTATGTGTGTAGTGAGATGGGGGATAGTTAATTGAGTCCACCACATGCTGGCAAGTAGTCTTTCCATCAAATGAGCGGCCTTAGAAAAAACCGGACTAGTGAGATCTAAAAACTTCGCCGCGAGGGCATAACTGCGATCTTTGCACAGTGGACACTTCTCAGGATTTCATTATCCAGCTTTGCTGAGGTCAAGTGGTAGATGAAACATGTGGTGCGACCTTAACTATTCCCCAGAGAGGTCTAAAGCTGCTTTGGAGCTGACGAATCTTTTGAAAGGAAAAGGGGAAAGAAGCGTAACCTCTTGTCCCCATGTGCTGCAAGTTTGTCGAATAAAGTTAGTAAGAGCTCCTCCTCCTCCTCCTTCTTCTTCTTCTTCTTCTTCTTCTTCTTCTTCTTCTTCTTCTTCTTCTTCTTCTTCTTCTTCTTCTTCTTCAGAATTGAAAATAAAGCAGAATAGTTATAAAGCGAAGAGTCAATACCCTGGAAGCTGGCATGCACTTTTCTTATACACATGTGTACACACACACATATACACACACACACATATATATTTGCAATACAACACAACTGGGTTTATTTAAGAATGTAGGAATCAGAAAGTGATTTTTGTAGAGAGGGAAGGGTTAGGCAAGAGCTAGGGGTAGATCTACAACTAACCCTTAACCGAACCCTTGTTTAAAAAGTTGACCTAGTTTTCCTCCTATAGGCGACGAAATGGGTCTCTCCGAAAATTGACTGTATTTTCTCCGTCCCGGATAGAGCACTCCTGTGTACTTAAAACACTCTCATGCACTACAACTGCACTCCCATGCACTAAAAGAGCACTCCCGCGCACTTAGAAAAAAGTGGGGTCCTGGAAGAAAGTGGGTTCCAAGCAAATAAGCCCATTTGTTACTAAGAAAGACAAGGTCTGCTACCCATTTGTGCGTTTATTCACGTAAACATGCACACACATACACACACACACACACACAAACACACACACACACACGATGCAGTGATTCAGATCATCAGCAAGCTCTGGTGTTCCATGATACTCTGTATATGTACGTCAGTAACACGCTCCGCGCTCCTAACTTCGTTAAGTTTCTGGGCTCTGGGTGGGATTTGGTTGTGGGGGTAAAGGAGAAGGGAGTGTAAGAGGGAAGGGTAATGGAAAGGGCAAGGTGTGAATAACTTCTAGAGTTTTTGTGTCCTCTTTACCTCTTTACTCTGTGTCTGAAGTCTTCTTCCTGTTTCGCCTAAGGAAGAGGTTCGCGGGGATGGAGGGACGATTGAGGGAATTACCGGAGTGGAGATAGGGAGAGGAAATGAGAGAGAGGAAGGTGATGACGACAGGTAGGGGAAAGAGATGAGGACAGATAACAGAAAAAGAAAGCGAGCGATAAGGGAAAGAGAAGACGACAGATAAGGGAAAGAGAAGATGGGAGAAAGAGAAGACGACAGATCGAGGAAGGAGAGGACGACAAATATGGGAAGGAGATAACAGTGTGACGTCATCGTGTTAAGTTTATTTTTTATTGTATAAAAAAAAATTAACTTTTTTTTTTATACTTTGGATGTAATTAGAGTGTACATGGGCATAATTATTATTATTATTATTATTATTATTATTATTATTATTATTATTATTATTATTATTTTTGTTATTGTTGTTGTTGTGATGATGATGATGATGATGATGATGATGATGATGATGATGATGATGATGATGATGATGATGATGATGATGATGATGATGATGATGATGATGTTGAGGAGGAGGACCGCAGCATCTATTTATTGCCACGGCACACAATAGGTTGAATGGGGTGGGAGTGAGTGAGAGAGTGGGGAAGAAAATAGATGGCCAGGTCAAAGGCAAAAATGACGAGGATGAGGGTCTACGGTTCTCTACACTGGCCCATCATCATCTATTACTGTCTATTACACACGGATTCCTCTGGCTGTCTTGTCGTCGTTCTTTGGGCTTGATTAAACACTGCCAGGAAATGAGGGAACCAGGCCCCTCCTCCAGTCCTTGCATACTCTTTGATAGGCAGGGCACTGGTAACGATACTTTTTGGAACGACCTTCCTTTCCTCTTCCCGTTGCTTGGGTCTAAAGGAGCAAAAATGTACAGACCTTAAAGGGGTTAGATTAATACTTTTCATGTGCGCAAGTTGTTTTTTCTCTTTCTGTTAGTGTAATTATAATCGGCTTGTGTGTGCACATCTTCCATATAATAATTTTGGTAATCTCATTCTGTTATTATTATTATTATTATTATTATTATTATTATTATTATTATTATTATTATTATTATTATCATCATCATCATCATCATCATCATCATCATCATCATCATCATCATCATCATCATCATCATCATCATCATCATCATCATCTTTTTCTTCTTCTTCTTCTTCTTCTTCTTCTTCTTCTTCTTCTTCTTCTTCTTCTTCTTCTTCTTCTTCTTCTTCTTCTTCTTCAGTCAATCCATCCTCTTTACATCAAATCTGGAACTGCCTATCAAAAACTCAAATAACAACGACAATGCTGATTGTAAACATTTACTACTTTTTATGTAGTTGAAAGAGCTAACCTCGTCTTTGTGTGTCGCCTTAGAACCCTCAGAAGCTTTCTCTGTCGGCTACTGTCAACTCATTTGCTATTAGTATTTTTGGAATTGGGAGCGGTATTGGTTCTTTTTTTACTTTAACTGTGTGCTGGTTTTGATAGCTATGATCATTTTCCGTTGTCTTCATATTGCATAGCCATAATATCGAGGAGATACGAGAAGTCCACAGGCAATTATTGAACTTTATTATGCTGTATCGACTGTCTGTACTTCAGTAGGCTAAGCTGTTGGACTGTGTAGGTCACTGTGCGTGTCACATGCAAACGATGAAGCCGTAAAGATCCGTCTTTTTTCATTGGTAAACCTCCGTTTGTTGCATGAAGCTTTTTAAAGTCCTCGGTTCACATTTAGTTCACTATAGCAGTGTTTACTCACTGTGAATTATCGTGACTACTGCTAGTTTTGGCATTCAAAACGAACGAAGCTCATTGACGTACCAACTCTTCACAAATCGGTCAGTGTCTAGTGACATTAACCAACTTTTTGCAGAAAAAAGTACAAAAATCAGTTGTTTGCCATCATCATGGCTTAATGCCCTTAATATTTTCGTGAATTCTGCAGTTTTTCCTTCTGCTCAAAAGCCAAGTTCATAATCAAAACTCTTTAGACTAATACTGTGGGGTTCTTTTTCAACCTCGATTTCTGCAAGAAGAGAAATCATGTGTATGGTTTGATCTTTTTTTTTTCTTTTTTGTTTTGTTTTCTTGTATTCTGTAACAAAGTCGTCCCTTGAGGCTGTAAATACTCCGTGTCAAATGGGCACGCCAGGTTTTGATTGTTGAGCCTAGTCTTTATAGTTAGTGTGCATGCCGTTAATAATAATAATAATAATAATAATAATAATAATAATAATAATAATAATAATAATAATAATAATAGTAATAATAATAATAATATTATTATTATTATTATTATTATTATTATTATTATTATTATTATTATTATTATTATTATTATTATTATTAATAATTCGGTAGACTAGCGTCTGTCTGTTTTTTCCCTGATGGCAATCTTTGAAAAGCAAACTTTAATTAGAAAACTGTCTTAAACTAAGTGGCTGTAAGGTATAATGAGTTGCCACCTTTTTTTTGAACACGTTTTTAATTTGTTTGTATGCTGTTGAACAACGCACACAATTTTCCTTGTTAATGTTTATGGGAACATATTGTCCATTGCATGAACCAAATCTTGTACGATTTCTTGTACAAAAAAGGAATTAAAAAAAAAAGGTTTGACACGGGTCTATAGTTCTGCAGGGTATTCTTGTCTAAATTAGTTTTCTTGAGTAAAGGCTTTACAGCAGCAGATTTCATTGTTGATGGAACAACACCAGAGGACAGGATATCATTTATAATGTTGGTTATAGTTGGTAACAGCTGGTCTAGGCATTCCACTAACAGAGGGGTAGAATGGGAATCAAGAGAACAAGTTGTAGGCTTTGACTTCAAAATCACGTTTCTAATTTCTTGCTCAGACACTGGTTGAAAAACAATAAGTGATGAATCAGTGGGGTATGTATATCCTCGTAGATCAGCACAATGAATGAAAGGAGACGTAGAATTCAAGCCATTTAATTTTGCCCGAATGTCAACTACTTTGCTAGTGAAGAAATCACAAAAAATATTTGGCAGCTGGCATAAAGGATGTGTGGAAGGCAGAACCGTTTTTCTGTCTTTTCTCCGAAGGCCAAAGAGTTGCTTACTTGTTTGACTAGTTGTGATTTGATCACTAAAGTAATTTGACTTAGCATGATGCATTCCAATGAATAGGACGGTTGATTGGCTGCTCATTATCGTAGAGATAACCCAATTAACGGCCTTAGCATCTCGACCATAGCGTGGTCACGTGAGCGTTAAGATGGTCACGTGACCGTTGAGCGTGGTTACGTGATAGTCGTTTTATGGGAGTGGTGGCAGAATAAGATAGGAAACTTTGATTCTGACGCTAGAACCTGCACCACTAAGTAGAGGGTAAGCTTGAACGCTCTGCTATCCGTAGAGGGAATAGAGACGACGTGCAAGACAGGAGCCTCACAAAGATGGTTAAGAGAGAGCAGGAATAAAGAACCAGGACCTGTATTCCCAATGGTGGCATTTCGATTTCTCTTCTCTCTCGTCTCTCCACCTTAGTACTTTGTTACAACTGTCAACTACGTAACAGCGTTGGGCATCACCGTCTTTTCCCTAATAAAGTTGATAACATGTCAACATTCAAAACACGGATCAGTATTATTCTCGCAATATTAATTTTCTAGGACAACAACAACGACAACCAAAACTTGTAAAGTATCATCTTCACATTGTCTTCTTGTAATGTCGTTGCAGCGCTGTTCAGCGTATTCCAAACCAAGCTAATTCTATGTCAGTTCTCAGTAGTTTACCATTATTCTAACAATGTTTAGTTTTTTTTCCCCCTACGAAAACAAACAAAATATGTTTGTATCATCGGAGACATGGCATTCTCGTATTTACCTATTTTTTTACCCTGCAGCATTGTTAATTGCCTTCTTGACTGTAATCAAGCTTAATATTACATGACAACACTCGGAATCAATTTTTGTTTCTTCCCTCCTCCCGTCCTCCTCCTTCCAACACTTCTTTCCCTCCCCACACACACCCATTTGTTCAGTATCGTGTTGACATTGCATTCTCGTATTTTGTTAATTCTGTTTTTTCTCCTTCTTGACACTACTGAGGTTTCGAATGATACCTACTAACGAACGAACGAACTACAACTACGCATTCCAGCTAATAGAGCTAAATTGCCAACGCCACAGAACCTTTACTCTGCCTTACGTTTGAAGTTTGTAGAACGACGAACAAGTCTATCATGGCCTCAAGCGCTGATCAAGTCAGCTCAAGTCAAGGTAAGGATCGTACTAATACCCTTATCCCAGTAAAGAAACACTCCGGAGTCGTTTACATGTCAACACACTGTAGATCAGCGCATTCTTTCTAGACAGATATCTCTGCCAAAGTAAATCAACTGTATTGCGTCATACCTTCTGGATTTTCGTCGATCTGCTAGCACAACCGCAGATACCAGCAAAAAGTGGGTGCATGGACAAAAACCAAAAAAAAAAAAAAAAAAAAAAAAAGAAATTCTCGATTCCATTACTTGTCATCAGGGAATCGGAGGAACAGCCTCCAGAGTCATCACGTGGTGGCGCGGATGGACCAGGAAGATTGGCAACGCCAAAGATATAATTATATTGTATTGCCGCAGTGCTGGGGAAATAAGCCAATGTTCAGCAATCAATATAGTCGCTTCTCTACCGTGCCTTCCTGATGTAGTCAGTGTTAAGTTGTCCGTACCTTGAAATGTGATACAGACGATTTGTCAAAGCGAATTTGATTTTGATGTAAACACGAACATATAATAAACGGAAATATGAGTATTGAAGACTGGTATTTTAAAGTTATTTATATCTTCCGAGGGTGTTATGTGGACGTAGGAATTCGAGATTGATGAGTATCGAACACCTTTTAAGGAACAGTTTTGAAGTATCTTCACAATGTCAAGGGCTCCCATGCTAATTTGGGCAGAGTGTAGTGAACAAACAAGAAGTCGGGCAGTCAGTGTAGCAGGAAAGAGATGGACAGAAGGAATGTAGACAGATAGACCTAGAGTTGAACAAGACGAGCAAAAACCTAGAGTTCATTATACACCACCCAATATTTGCCGTTTTTGCACAAAGGTCATTGGACGAGAATACTGGTGTATTAGACTTTCTGCAAAGTGCTCCTCCCTGTGTTCTATACATGCAGCTGTACATTGTAACATTGTAAGATGTACACCAATCAGGATATGGTGTCAGTTTCAAGATGACTGAAGGTTATCAGCTGATGGGCCAAGAAAAATTGTTTCCATGGCTCCGGTGCGGATGTTGCAATTTCTTAAGAAGGGGAAGATGGAAGAGAGGAAATGGGAATTGGTATGCTGGAAAGAGAGGCTGGGAGGTACTCTGCTTAAAGATGGAAAGGTAGTCACAGTGTGATAAAAAAAAAGAATATAGTCGTCGCCGTCGTCTTCAACATTATCATCATCATCATCATCATCATCATCATCATCATCATCATCATCATCATCTATAAAACATCTATTGCTCCTTGATCTTCGACTCCTACATTCCCCTTTTCGAACCCCTTTACTCTTCTTCTTTACTTGGCAACAGGTTACCTCTGAATCAATGACCTCATCCCTTGCAGACCTCCCCGATCTAAAGACCCGCGTACCTACCTATCTTTTCTATTGGACTATTGTCAATCCAATCCGTGGGTTCAGATGACCACTTGGGGTCTTGGTGTCTTGACCTGACTAAAGGTTGTTGACCGAGGTACCATTTGCCTTCCATTTTCCGACATCGGCTGCTGCTGACTTTGACCCGTGGATGCTGGTCTGTTAGGGCTCTAAGGCAAGATTATCGTGCGGTGGTTTACTACGGTTTTGATGTATAGAGGCTTTGTATAGATGTATAGAGGCGTTTAGCTTATGGTCATGCCACACGAGCGTCAAATCTTGAATCCAATTCATGAAATCACGACAAAATTCCCTTGATTGTCGTGTGGCACCCTGTGCATCGCGAATCCAGATTCCTTGAATTGGCTCCGATTGCCGACTTTTAACATGTTCTCATTCCGCGAGTCTCGATTGTGTGATTCCGACCTTTTGGCCAATGAGAAGCAAAATACGAATCACGTGATCACAACACACGTACAGCAAAACTTGAAGACCAATAACCCTCAAGTTTGACTCGATGTGCGACTTTCGTGTGGCACTGCGCGATTCAAGTCAAAATCAAATTCCGACTTCGAAGTCGAAAATTGCTCCGATTCGCGTCAAGTCCAGTAGATTTGACGCTCGTGTGGCAAGGGCTTTAGATTGTAGACTAGTTCGTTTACAATCAAGTAGTATAATAACCCTTCA
Source organism: Oncomelania hupensis (assembly GCA_036898135.1). NCBI lineage: Eukaryota > Metazoa > Mollusca > Gastropoda > Littorinimorpha > Pomatiopsidae > Oncomelania > Oncomelania hupensis. Next base: position 107,022 of record JBAHVR010000337.1, read on the forward strand.
ATAATGGTATTGGAGGTAGTCTATCTAACATTTCACTAATAAAATTCGATGCGATACGCGATCTCGTCTTCTAGTAGCGACTTGCCTTGACGCCACCTGTCTGAGTGATGAATGTGTGTTTTAATGTGCAAGTGGGGTTGTCTGTAGCATGTAAGGGTTTGTGTTGGTTTTAGATCGCCGCACTTTGAATTTGATTTAGGAATAAGACGCGTATGTCGTCAGTTATTATTATTATTATTATTATTATTATTATTATTATTATTATTATTATTATTATTATTATTATTATTATTATTATTATTATTAACTGAGAAAGGCGGAGAAAAAAATCTATTGAGTGGAAAGAACGGATTTGACATTTTAGAGATCTGTTCTCAAAATGCAGTTTATTTGTGCATAGAATTTACTTAAATTGAAGAGTAAAATTAAAACCAGACCTTTATTTTTTCAATTTTAAAATTGAATTTGTCGTTTTAGATATCTTGTCCCCAAATCGAGCTGTTTGCACATAATAAGCTTATGGCCGGCTTTCCGTATGTCTTGCCTACAACGCTGGGTTTTATAACGTCTTGCCTGATCGTCCAATTTATGGGTCTGGTCCACGACGTACCGTCCTAGCTACCACATTGAATCCACAACATGAACCTCCGTGGTCACTCTGTGGTCACTCTGTGGCCTCCTATTTTACCACCATGCAACATTACACATAGCCATCATTTATCGTCCACACCCTTTTGCACTGTCACCCTCCCGCAATTTCTATCATGCATTTGTTGTTGTTGTCTTTTAAGATATTATTTTAAAAATACTTTTTAGTCGGGGATCAGAACGAGTCAAAAATGTCTATCCGTCCGCGCGTCCTTCGCTCCGTTGCTCGCCATATCTTAAGAATTAAAAAACAAATTTCGAACAATTTTTTATTTTTTGTTTTTCTGGTGCTTTTTTATTTTTATTATTTTTTTTTTTTTTGGGGGGGGGGGGGGAGTGGGTGTGGGCGGAAGGAGAGGGTTGGGGGAGCTTGCAGAAAGTTTAAGGAGGGAGAGGGAAATCGTTCCACCTTTAACTTTTTCTTCTGTAAGGTCAAACCGAGTGTGTGAGTGTCTGGAAATACGTTTAAATGTCTTGTCGTCTTGTTTCTTGTGTCCAAATCGTCAACCATTGGTGTAAGGAGTTTACATATATGGTGCCAGGGTAGCTCAGTGGGTAGATCGTCAAAGTCTTGCTTTAGAGGTTTGCCACACAACATTACATTAGCTAAAAGCTTATCTTGCTTCTGTCAGTCTTTGCATGTGTACTGTTTGCGCACGTGCGTGCGTAGGTTTGTGTATGTATATATGTATGTGTGTGTGTGTGAGGGTGCGCGCGCGCCATTGTCTACGAGTGCTTGCGTGTGTGGGTTTAGGTGATGATTCGTATTAGATGATGTTGGTGAATCGTGGTTACCCGTCGAACCAACTTACGTACGCCCATGTTTTTAAATGGCAAACATGGCACAATACATAATTCTCCAGAAATGCAGCAAATTACTAGAAAGGATTACTTTAAATGCTTGCTGCGAAACGACCAGTCAGTCTCCCAATGCAAACGCCGTGCATAACTTCTAGGGCCTTGTGCGCTAGCGACAATGAAATTATAGAATGCTGCAGCCTCCTATTACAAACATGCATCCGTCATTTGCGATGTCCGAGAAACGGGAAAAAAACGAGAATGCTTATTAGGAAAGGGCCGATTCCTTTGTCTCTAGTTGTTTTCTGGTTAATCCATTCTCCATTTCCTTGTTGGCTGCTGAGGTTGGTGTTGGGAATAGGGAATTAGTTGGTTAGCAGAAGAATTAAGATGGAGTTTGTGATGATGGTGATGGAGGAGGAGAAGAAGGAGCAGAAGAAGAAGAAGAAGAAGAAGGTGAGATGTAGGAGTAAGAGGAAGATGAGGAGGAAGAGAGGGATTTTACTCTCATCCACTCAGTAGTGTAACACATGAATAAAACGTTTGACGTAAAAGCAAAGAAGGAAATAGTTGAACACAATAATGTTGTCTCCTTCATGGGGGAGCGGTGTCAACATCGTTGCGGTGTTGTTTTTATTTCCCGCGTAGTAGTAATTTGCTGTCATAATAAATAATAGTTTATATTGCCTTGAAATATTATAGCAACCATTCAGCCGGCTAAGTATGTTGGCAAAAGGGACGACGTCACACAAAATAAAACATCGCTCAGCTTGCTAATGAAAAAGTAGCAAATCCAATATGGGTTACGAGTGCGGTTATGTTATTAAAAAAAACGAAACAGGGAAGGTGGACTGAGCTGGTAGGAGTGCGGGGTTGGGTGATAAAAAGGGGGTGGGTGTGAGAAAGGGAATATAAAGGAGGGGTGTGTGTGTGCGTGTGGAAACAGGTTGCTTGCACAAAACCACTTTTTTTTTAAAATACAAAAAGTAAAATTTGAGAGAAAAACAATTTTTTTGAGGGGAGGGGTGTGTGTCTTTTTTTTTTTTTAACTTGTTTTTGTTCTTGTTTTGTTCTTAACGTTCTTGTTGTTGTTCTTCTTCTTGTCCTTGTTCATCATCATCATCATCATCATCATCATCATCATCATCATCATCATCATCATCATCTTCTTCTTCTTCTTCTTCTTCTTCTTCTTCTTCTTCTTCTTCTTCTTCTTCTTCTTCTTCTTCTTCTGGAAATTGAAAAGAAAATTGCCCTAAATGTGGAGTTGTTAAAGCAAGCAATACACATTGAGACAAATCGATATTTCGAGGTTTACACTTGTAAAGCATGGAGATCGATCGATATATCGAGGTTTCCACTTTTAAGGCACGAAAAAGATATCGATTTAAACAAATACGCCGTACCATGGGTTACTGGAGGAGGAGGAGGAAGAAGAAGAAGAAGAAGAAGAAGAAGAAGAAGAAGAAGAAGAAGAAGAAGAAGCAAAAGAAGAAGAAGAAGAAGAAGAAGCAATAGTGATAGCAACAAAAGAAGAAAAAAATAATGAAGATCGTTCGTGGACTGTTTACTTCAAAGTGCAACAAAACCAGGACAATCAAGGCGCGCGCGGGAACCGTCTTTTGTAATTGGTAGTATGAAGTTGTTTCAACGGTTGTTCTAAGGAAGCGATGTTGTGAGGAGATGAGCTAGGAGAGAAGGAGAAGGAGGGTGGGAGCTATGTAATTTGAACTTTAAATAGATACAGACACATACGCGCGCGCTCACACACACACAAACACACACACACATACAGAGAGAAAGGGAGAGAGAGAGAATAAGAGAGATTCAGATTCAGATTCAGACATTTTATTTACAACTATAGAGATTTTAGGCTACAACGCTAATCTTACAATCTGTACTTCCTCAATTCACGTTCACATTCATGCTAATAATTATTCAGTGAGTGTGTGTGTTTGTGTGTGTGTGTGTCGCGTGAATCTGGAAGAGAGAGAGAGAGAGTGAGAGAGAGAGAACTGTTTACGTTGAGTGTGATGTGTATGTTTAATCAATAGGAATTCTGCGCCTGCTGTATGTAGTTCCTTTTATCCAGCACAATTTAGAATGCACACTTATAACGGTAAAAAAAGGGGGGGGAGAGAGAGAGAGACAGAGAGAGAGAGAGAGAGAGAGAGAGGGGGGGGGGAGAGAGGGAGGGATGGAGGGAGGGAGGGAGAGAGAGAGAGAGGAAGGATAAGATAAGATAACAATTTTATTTTGCAAGGGTAAAAGAATAAGTGCTGGATGCGCTTTTTTACATCTTGCCCTTAGGGCTTTAACAATAACTATTAAATACAACTCAAGGTTATAACATTCACATCATGGAACAATAACAAATAAACAAAGTCATCTGTTGTTAATCTCAAACAACAACATTAACAATGTATTTAATTTTTCATGTGTTTTAGGAGACGTGTTCTAAATGATGTAAATTTTGATGCTGGAGTGCGGAGATCTTCAGGAAATTTATTCCACAAAATGGAACCGGAATAAGCTAGACTAGTTTTGGAGAGAGAGAGAGAGAGAGAGAGAGAGAGAGAGAGAGAGAGAGAGAGAGAGAGAGAGTGACAGAGACAGACAGTCAGTCAGACAGAGGCAGAGAGACAAAGAGAGACAGAGACCAGAGAGAGCGGGGTTCGTAGGTGAGAAGGAGAAGAAGAAATGGGGAAGGAACAAAGCATGTAAAGTATTTGTGTAGTAAGCCGGTGTACTAGTTAATCGATTCTCACAAGGTGTTGTAGACGTAAGTGTCAGTTTCATTTCAGTTTCATACTAAGTGCTGACACATGATGTTTACAGTGGTCGTCTCCCTAAGGCTGGTCAATAGCGCATCACTAGCGGCAGGTGTGTTGTTATAATCTTCATTGTGAAAATCCTGATTTTTAGGCTATCGATTGCGTGCGTGTAATAATAATAATAATAATAATAATAATAATAATAATAATAATAATAATAATAATAATAATAATAATAACAATAATAATAACAATAATAATAATAGGCTATCGATTGCATGCGTGTAATAATAATAATAATAATAATAATAATAATAATAATAATAATAATAATAATAATAATGGATGCTATATACGCGCCATTCCCGAAATCAATCAGGCTGAAAGCGCGGCGATCTGTACCAACATTGTATGAAACGTTACATAAGTATGCTCCGTCCTGATTGATTTATTGTGAGCGGGTGGGTGTGGATGTGGGGGGAAGGCAGTATGGGAAGGTATGGGTGAGGGTGGGGGTGGGGTGTATGTGAGAGGGAGAGTGGGTGGGAGAAGGGGAGGGGTTGATGAGTGACGCCAAGTGCATTGTTATAACCATCATAGTGTAAATCCGGATTTTTGATGGGCAGTTGCAACCTCAGCATCAGCGCGGCTTATTTCATGGAATGAATGATTGATTGTGCGGGTGGTGTTTATGTGCGTGCGTGTGTGCGTGTGCATACTGACGTGTGTGTGTATGAGAGAGAGAGGGGGGGTGGTTGAGAAAAGGGGTGGGGTGGGGAGGAGGGAAAGACGTATTGTTTTAACATCATAGGGTAAATCCAGGTTTTTATTACTGGTCGATTTAAGGATGTGCTGCATGTGTGAAGTTAATGCACAGCCCGAATGATTAATTCATCTATTGTGCCCTAGCTGTCTGCATGATCGATCGATTGGGGGCGTGTGTGTGTGGTGTGTGTGTGTGTGTGTGTGTGTCTCTCTCTCTCTCTCTCTCTCTCTCTCTCTGAATAGTTCTTGTTGTTTTCAATACTGTGTTCTTGAATACATAAAAGAAAGAAAGAAAGGCAGAAAGAAAGCAAGAAAGAAGGATTGAAAGAGTGAAAGAAAAGAAAAAAAATGGGAAAGGCGGGAAAACAAAAGTAGTTTAGTACATGCTACAGGTTTCAAACTCCAAAACATCATTTCACGCCTGTGAAGCAGATCTTTGTTGATGATAACATAACTCTCTCGTTGACAAATAAGCTACAGACATGAATGACACATAAAAATATTGATAACATTCCTTGCTGCCAGGCAAGCATGAGAGGATGATAACAGGCAAATTAGGTTGGAGGGAGGAAAAATGAAACAAAAACAAAAAACACGATGATGATGATGATGATGATGATGATGATGATGATGATGATGATGATGATGATGATGATGATGATGATGATGATGATGATGTTTTGGTTTGGTGTTGTTGTTGCTGTTTTTATTGTTTGTAACAAAAATGAGAACGGTACAATACGAGGGTATATAATTACATTGAACACTGCTAGCGACCAACGGTTGACTGAGTATGATATTGACATATGAAACTGACGTCATTTTCTACGCATGGCGTTATTTCTGCGATTTAGAAATGACATTTTTGAGTCATTATCGATTCCCTTTTATTGTTGTGCAGGCTATGGGAGATTTTACTAAGCTTTAACACAGGGATAAGTGGGCTCGGATATTGATGCGAAGTACTCTGGTTGCGGTTTTCATCACGAAGGCTTTTCCCATCTATAGTTTTTTTTTTTTTGCCCCGCTGACTGTGGTGGAGTCGGCGTTGCATGAAAAATGAATAGCATTGATTTGCAATCTAAATTGTGAACCGAAAACAAGAGACATAATTACTGGGATATTAGAATTATTGAACCATTTATTCATTATGCAATTTTTTGGAGCACAGGTGAAATCAAAGGTCACACTTGTTCAAACAGATTGGTAAATCTAACGCATTCAGCCCGAGTCTTAATCAGTGAATGGATGATTCTTTTCCTCTCTTCTCCTCTTCCTGCATCTCCTCTCGTGTCTCTCCTCTTTTCTTCCTCCTACTCCTCCTACTCGTCATCATACGCATTAACAGCAGATTTAAAAGACAAAATCGGTATTTTCGTATTGTTGTTGATGCTTTGATTGAGTGATTTTGTTTTTTTTAAAGGCAAATGTGGTTTGCGTCCGTCTCTCACGAACCAGGTAACCATGAATCAATCGGTTCCTGTAGCGTCCGCTTAAACACAAGGCTATCCTGAGTGGTTTTAACATTTTATTACTGTCATCTTTGGGCATGATGAGGAATAATCATATGGAATACATTATTGCTTTTTTTGGTAAGTTATGTTGGAAAAGTTTACTTTGTCACATCACTTACGTGTGACCGCTGCTTTAATTAAAACAACACTCTTTCATATTTGCACCGTGACCACCTACGTTAGTCTGCCTGTTACAATATTATTTTTCTCGTTACTTTTTAGACGGCAGGGATAGCTAGCTCAGTGATCAGAGCGCACGACTTGTTTAAGTGCATCTTGGGCGACGTGGGTTCGAATCCTGACTTCAGCAAACTATTGTGTGATTGCGGCTTTCTGAGCTTGTAAGTGCGCTATATAAGAATAAGAATAATATATATTATATTCCAAACTTGTCTGAGGTACGCAGACTCAAATTACTTACAAAAGACAGTTTTAATATGAGAGTGTTTAAAAAACACTTTATTTACTTATTTATTTTATTTTAGTTTACTTAGATTTATTTTTTTAGGGGAGGGAGAGGGGGAGAGTCTGAGATACTCAGACACAAATTACTTACGAAAGTAAGGACATATATTTTTTTAAATTATTGTATATATTTATTTATTTTTATTTTTATCAAATTTATTTTTAGTGTAATATTACCTAATTTTGAAAAAAAATCTGTCATTGAATTTTAATGTGACATTTACATTGCAATTGGATACAAGTCTTTTCCTACAGGGATGAGGAGCATGATGCGATTATTACTAGGATTAGAAAATAACTTAGAATTATGTCTAGACTGCACTTTCTGACTACGTTTTTAATTAAGAACAGCGCTGTCTGCTTTCATATGGTACCAAGTACATTTATATTGACCTTCCCTTGCTCTGGCGCAGCGCTAAGCTCTCGACCGTTACTCGGAGGTCACCCTTGATTGATTTGCTGTCGCTAACTGCGACCATGACATGACCGACACGGTAGGAGTGATGTGGATTCAATGAAGCATATCAGTCGAGGGCTATATGGCTCTCTATGTTCACAGTCCAATGGTTCCTAACTATAGTTCTCTCTCTTTCACTCTCTCTCTCCCCTGCCTCTCTTTCCCTACATTTTTAGTCTCTCCTTCTTCTCTTCCTCATTCTCTCTCACCATCTTTCTTACCCCTTTTCCATGGAATTTAAATATTCCTTTAACAATCAATTCAGGTTTTGATTGCATTCGAGTGCACTTGTTTCCTCACTTTTCCTTCCAAACTAGATGGGTTTGTATGTCTGCATCTCTCTCCTCCTCCCCCCTCTCTCTGTCTCTCTCTCTCTTTTGTCTGACTATATGTGTGTCTGTCTGTCTCTCACTCTCTCTCTCATATACGCACGCACACACACACTCTAAACAAAGAAACAAAGCATGATAATACAAATAACAACAGTAGCTAGAATAATAATTTTAAACAAAAACAAATCTAACAAACGCACGTTCGCACACACACACACACACAAACACACACACATACACACACACGCTCGCTCTCTCTCTCTTTGTCTCACGAACGCACACTTACACACACACACACACACACATACACAGACCAGTGTACACAACCTACGTAAAGCGAAATCCTATAAGCTCTCTTGTTTCACAGCCGGTCGAAAGGTTGTGCACTTGTTGTCTTTCCCTACTTCCTGATTCCAGCGACATGCCGTGCTGTTTGAAATTTAAAATGTACATCCAGGATAACAAATTAACTGTCCGAATAATTCGAATAGGATCATCGATCGCTCCGCATTCTTATTCCTCCTCTTATGGGTTCTCTGTCTGTCTATCCGTTTCTCTGTTTCTTTCTGTGTCTGTCTGTTTGCTTTTTTTGTCTCTCTGACTCTGTCTCTGTCTCTGTCTGTCGGTCGGTCTGTCTGTCTGTCTGTCTGTCTGTCTGTCTGTCTGTCTCTCTCTCTCTCTCTCTCTTTCTCTCTCTCTCTCTCTCTCTCTCTTTCTTTCTCTCTCTCTTTCTGTTCCTTGAGTCGGGTTGGCCAGTTATAGGTAGTATAGCGTTCACTCGGGGTCAGTGTTCATCTTAAATAAATGTCGATGTTGATGCTTTGTTTTGGACACAAGTACCTGTAGCAGTCATCAAAAGTATGTATGACAAGGCTACCAGTGCAGTCCTCCACAACAGCGCCATTGGGAACTGGTTCAGAACAACAATCGGCGTGCGTCAAGGATACATTCTCTCTCCAACAATCTTTAACATCTTCCTGGAGCGCGTCATGCCATATGCCCTTGCAGATCACGAAGGCACAGTCAACATAGGCGTAGAGTAAACTCCAACTTCCGTTTTGCGGATGACATTGATGGATTGGCTGGAGAGTGCAGAGAAGACCAAAACGATGATCAACAACACCAGTGGCATCAACATGGACTTCAAAGTTCAAGACCAATCCCTCAACACGGTGCTTAGCTTAAAATATTTAGGAGCTATTGTATCAGACAATGGGTCCCGACAGGACGTCCTCGCACAAAAAAACTGCTGCCCTAACAAGGTTAAAGCCCATTTGGAAAGACAGGACCATTAGTCTACACTCCAAGGTAAGACTGCTGCACTCCCTTGTCATCTCCATACGCTTGCGAAACATGGACCCTCACAGCAGACCTACAACGAAGAATACGAAGCATGGAGATGAGGTGCTACAGAAGACTTCTGGGCATTTCCTATACGCAGCACATCACCAAAGACGAATCCGACAAACCATCACACAAGCCATTGGACAACGCGATGACATGCTGACAGTGGTGAAGAAAGGGGAACTCAGATGATATGACCACGTCACCAGAGCATCAGGTTTGCAAAGACCATCCTGCAAGGCACTGTGCAAGTTGGCAGAAGAAGAGGAAGACAGAAAAAGAAGTGGGGGGACAACATTCGTGAATGGACTGGCTTGACACTGAGGGAAGAGAAGGATGGAGTACGCTGGTTAAAGATCATCTGTAGTGCCCTAACGACCTTCGAGTTGAAGGGATAGGATAGAATAAGATAGGACCTGTAGCAGTACCGCTAAAGGGAACGCAAATTATTTTACTGAAACATCGTAACATTGGAAAACCGGGTCTGTTTTTATAGTCACTGTAATCTAGATAACCTTCATTTGGACCGTATTGCCACACCCATGTTGTCCTTCTATATCTCCGGCAGTGTTGCAATGGAAATGTTATGATCAGACAAATCATATAGCAACACCTCTGCATCTCCCATTTATTAGGAAGGTCGTAGTAACTGGCAGCATACAGTTTTTAATTATCCCAGCGGTCCCATTACCAACTCTTAACGAATAATCATACAGTTCATTCTCGATTTTCGGGCTTGCTACACCATGAAAACAGATACAACAGAAAACAGCAGTCCAAAATGCCCGTGTTTGTATTTTAAACATTGTTCTTCATATAGTCTTTAAAATCTTTTTGAGGTGCGAAATGCGCTGTACAATGACAGTTTGGATGTGTGTGGAAGTGAGATAAATAACAATGACGGCACAAATAGATTAGAATAAACTCCTGATAAACACAGCAGGACTGTAAGATTGGAATCAGGTGCAGCTGACACTGGATTGAGGAAAGAGAAAACATCACCTACTTTTCCCTTCCGTCAATTTAATTGTATGCTTCTGGGCTATCGGGAAAAAGAAGCGGAAGGAGAAAGAGGAGGAGGTAGTGGATGTGGTGGTGGTGGTGGTGGAGTTGAAGGAGAAGAATTTCAGTCGAAAAAGAAAAAGGATGGAGAATATGGAAGGAGAGTATGCAATTACTTCTTCTTGCACCTTCTTTCGTTTCTATTTCTTTCTCCTTTATTTCTTTCGTTTTCTTACTTGCTGTCGTCATTCTGCCTTTCAAAGTTCCTGTTCTCGTTTTTTATTCCATGTTGAATGGACTCTCCACAAAGACACAATTACATAATCTACAAACTGCACATGACACCTTTCCAGGGTCCGCATTCAGAAAAAGCAATACCCGCTGGCAATTTACCATGAGGAGGAGTAAAATATTTACCTTCCGCTGGTTTGGACTTGAACAGTATTCAGAGAAGTTGAAACTGCCCTGCCACTCGGCCAAACGGCCGATAATTTTACCGACGCTACCCCTCTCCGGTAACTGGTACCCTTGCCGAGGTAAAATGTCGAATGCAATTGTTTTCGCACAATGATTTTGCATCGGAGACGAAGGAACAGCGTCTTTCGGGAAAGATGAAATCCTCTAAATATACTTGATGATGTAGAACATTACAGGAAATCACATTTCTAAGAATCGACATCGTGCGAATTGTGGATGAAGTAGGAGAGGAGTTGCAACATGCGAACCGGCATCGTCACTTTTTCCTTCACTGCAACTGTGTTTAGCCCTAGGTTTCCAGTTCTTTTTATCCTTGTACCAGTAAAAGTGCCGTAAAACACTTTCTTTTTTGATGGTAGATTAATGACCAAAGCGAAGTACGAAAGTAAAATGTTTTTGGTTTCCTCTTTCAATTATAATGAACCTAAATATTTTTTAATGGGAAAAAGTTGCTTTTTTCTTCGTGTGATCCGTCGTCTGCCATGGAAGCTGTTGTGTCGTTGTCATCGAAGAGCGCTTGCATAAGCCTAATAGAGGGGGGTTCAAATTTAGCTCGAGGTAGGAACCATACATCAGTTAGGTCTTTTTGAATACCGAGATACGTTTACTGGCAGTTTTCTAAGGTAAGAAAAAATTGAAAAAAAATTGAGATAAACAACCTATCGTAGTGTTTACAAGCGGGTCTTTCTGAAAACGGACCCAGATGAACAAACTCTGCCAGCCCTCTAGAAATTAAAATTAATGGTAATCTGCATGTGCGTTACCACAGTATATTGTGGAAAGCTTTGATCCGGTAGTAGAGAGAACGTCGTCGTATTTTCTTGGGCTTGAACTAAAAAACGTTTTTAAAATCCTTATTTTGCGTGGTAAGTTAATAAAAGTGCGGTTAAGCCGTTAAGGGGAAAGAGATCTGTCAGCATTGTTCACTGATGGTCTCGTTTGTTACCATGGAGGTATAATAGCAATCGGGCTTACCAACCCTATGTTGTGAAAGAAAATGGCGCAGTTGCCGTATATTCAAAACGAGATAATTGGACAATTTCAAGACCGCTTATTATTATTATTATTATTATTATTATTATTATTATTATTATTATTATTATTATTATTATTATTATTATTATTATTATTGTTGTTGTTGTTGTTGTTGTTGTTGTTGTTGTGGTTGTGGTTGTTGGTGTTATTATTATTCAAATAGCTCGCACTTCCTAACCGCTGTGCTTTGATGAGCGATTTCAGGTATTTCGAAGATCGGTTTTATTGTAGTCGATTTGGGGGAGCCTGAAGTTGCTTTGGAACCCTCTGATAAATATTTACGCTTCTGCAATAGAATGAGGCAGCGACACTATTGATAATTGGAATTTTAACTGTATAACAAACAGTACAGCACGCTTACTTTGCTTGGATGGAATGGACAATTAATACTCATTCTGGATGCTATCATTATATAGGCGCTTTCCCCCAAATCACCAATCAAGGTTCAAAGCGCTGCGGTCTGTAGCAACATTCACGCTCACGTGTTTCACACACTCTCACAAATACAAACACATCTATCACTCAAACATGTGGTGTGAAAGCAGAGAGATCCCTATTAGAAGAGGCAAATGAAAGAGAGTTTTATGTTTGAAATTTTAGATTGTCCGCATCCAAGGGACACACCGACTCAACCAAAGCTTTTTAGTTTTGAGGTTAGGTCAGCCAGGCTAGCTATAAATAGCTTCGCCGATGTTTCCTTTCCTTTCCTTTCACTGGAAGGGAGGATGCAGACAAGATATAAATAGCCCGCAGCCAGCAAAATGTGCTAAACAGTGCTGCTCACATAGGCATTGAGCTGGTGTGGAGAGGAAACCGGAGTACCCGGGAAAAGCCCTCTGTGAACTGAATATTCTCCAACGACCCTTGCGGATTGTGCCCCCTCTCTCTCTCTCTCTCTCTCTCTCTCTCTTTCTCTCTCTCTCTCTCTCTCTCTCTCTCTCTCTCTCTTTCTCTATTTCTTATAAAATCTATATTATATGTTGGATCGATTTTGACTTCAAATACAATTTTCTACAAATCAAACAGCAGGACCCACGAGACAAGTTGAATGAAAGAGATAGATTAGTTAGTGTGCTTTCATGCCAAATGTTCAAACATCAGGGGCAGAGAGTGATGGAGGGATGCTGTTGGAAAAGAAGAGAGAAAGAGATGGGAGGGGAGAGAGGGAAGGAAAAGATTGATGAACCATGCAAAGAAGGGTAGGAGAAACGTAGAAATGTGTTTATGTCATGAACTGACAAAACTGCAGGCCGTCAATCAATGATGTACCATTCTTTTCCATTACGTGGCAGTTTTTATGAAAACATTCCTCTGTTTTTTAAACACAGTGCTACGCACAAAGTCTGTATAATCATCCCAGTCTGAAGACCTCTCTTCATGTCTTCGATCGGCCCAAACACACAGGCAGAGAACAGATAATCAAGAGGTTTAGTTTGCTATGATACAGGTACCAGTACGATTACGACAGCAAAGGTTACTTACTTTTTCTGGAAATAAAATAGCCAATGTTGTCGGAAGTGGGCCTATCGAACAAACCTTCAGAATCAGTCCCACCATCTGCTTACAGTAAGCTAGTGTAATTTTATTAAATCTCTCGCCATTGAAAAAAAAACAAACAACGTGGGGTTTTTCTAAGCCTATGGACAGTAAAAAAAAAAATAATTGTGTAACATTTTGCAGATCGATAAGACTCTGCTTTGTTCTTCGTGCTTAGTTTATGGATGTCATCATTATCTCCAAACCGGATACTTTTTTTTCACTCATTTATGTTTCTATCTCATCTCATCTCCATGCTTTGTGATGAGATGAGATGAGATGAGATGCTATAAAAGACATCTGGGCATTTCCTATACCCAGCACACCACCAACAACGAAGTCCGACCGACCATCACACAGGCCATTGGACAACACGATGACATGCCCACAGTGGTGAAGAACCGGAAACTCCGATGGTATGGCCAGAGCATCAGGCCTTGCAAAGACCACCCTGCAAGGAACGCTGCAAGGAGGCAGAAGAAAAGGGAGAAAGAAAAAGAAGTGGGAGGACAACAATCGAGAATGGACTGGCTTGACACTGAGCGAAGCCATGAGGGTTGCTGAGGACAGAGAAAGAGTACGCTAGTTAAACGATCATTCGAGTTACTGGATGGGATTAGATAGGATAGGATAAGATTTTTCTATCTCTTTCTCTCCCACCTTCACCCCACCTTTCAGTTCAGCAGTGTTGACAGAAAAATCGAACTCCCAATGCTCGTGACTACGCCATGGTTTTCTTCATAATATCTTAATAATACAAAAGGATGAAATGTTTGGGAGAAAAAAGTTTTTAAAAAAATGTGTGTATATTTATGTTGTTTGAGTTGCGGTAATGAAAAGTGAATTAATAACCCTCTTTTTTTCGTAAAATCCTCTTAATAAAAGAAATGGTATCGGGCATGAAATGTGAATTGCAATGTTTAAATATCGGTAAATGTGAAACTATGTGTCTGATTAAAATTATTACATAACTCGAAGGAAAAATCAGGTTGCCAATATGAACACTGTCGGTTATTTTGAAATTTAAAACAAAGTGGTCGGATGTATGAAAAAGGGTTCAAGAATTTGGTGTTTTGCATTGCGTTAATTGCAAAGTATGCAAATTGTTTTCTTTCTAAATATGCTTTATGCAAGTCCCAAATTGAAAATATCGATCCTACTAATGAAAGCGAGTGTGCTTATATGAGCAGGCCAATTTCTGAAATTTGTAAACGAAATGACCGGATGCATGAACTAAAAAAATACAAATCCCAAAAGTTTCTTTTTTTTATTGGGGGTAAATAAAATTAGGAATTGTATTTTTGCATCGCAGATTACCAAACGCAAATCGTGCGAAGGTTTTGGGAAAAAGACGTTCCTGCGTGAACTCAACCAGGTATTCCAGCATGAATAAAAAAAAAACCAAAAAATGGTAGGATGCATGCAACAAAGTTGAAGTTCAAAGATTTATTTTGATTATATGAAATGTTCTTATATCGCGCTTTTCCAACTCAGACAACTGCTCAAGGCGTGTGACGAGAATAGGATGCACAAGACGCCAACTTACTGCTTGATGCGTACTGTCAGTCTGTCTGCCCAGCCGCACAAATTTGAATTGCGCTATTTTTAAAGTACGTGAAGCGAATGTGAGCTTTTAATACCTCAATCGCCCAATAGTCCTACTTCTTCAAAAAAATCGCGAGAATACAAGGGAACGTGACATTGTGCCTATATGCTATATACTGAATGTTCCAGAAGCGTAAATTTCTGTGTATTTGAACCGTGATTTAAAAAAAAAAGTGCATGCTTTCCTGTGTTGGAGCCCCTGGCCTTGTAAATGTTTTCTCAGCGGCTTAAAGAGAGATTTGCATTTGTGTGTCTAATGCATAATACATTTTATGTCGCAAAAATACCAGAAGGATCACTGCACGTCGGAGAAAGAGCGTTATTTCGCGCGAAGGAGAAAGTGCACATTCTTGTCTCCTCTCTTTCGCCTCAGCTCCCTCTTTGTCCTTCTGTTTCTCCTCATCCGGCTACTCTTCTCTATCTTTCTTCCTCTTTAATTCATGTAGCCAAGCAACAACAGCAAACAGTGCCAGTTGAAATTGGCCCGATGTTGTTAAACACTCAACCACAGATCCGCGCGATAGGCAGGCTTCTTTTTCTTCTTGTTACTTCCTTCCCCCTTCCTATCTTCCCTTTTTTACGTCTTCTCTTCCTACCCTTTTCTCTCGCTTCCTTCTCCTCGTCCTGCTTTTCGTCCTTCTTAATCCAAGGCCTCTATTTCTTTTCCAATCCCGCCAGTTTTGATATCGCATCATCGACAGCAAGTCATCTTTTTAATGCTGTCATTATAATTGCGTCCCTTTGCATTGACGTCAGAAAATGGCGATTTCTACCGGAAGTAAGAAGTAGGCAGTGTCATTAAATAACAATGAAACGTTTTTGTGTTCTTTTTCTTCTTCATCATCACCTCTTCTTCTTCTTCTTCTTCTTCTTCTTCTTCTTCTTCTTCTTCTTCTTCTTCTTCTTCTCCTCCTCATCCTCCTCCTCCTCCTCCTCCTCCTTCTTCTTAGTTCAGTGCAGTATTTCGCAAGATGGAGAAACCGAAAATAATGAGTCGCATCTTTTATTGTGAATATTCCAACAAAATAGCAAGGCAATGTTCCCTGTAGCATCTCTCTGTCTCTGGTTCATTATTTCTCCCGTTGTTTGCTTCTTCGTCTTTTCTTCTCCTCCTCATCCTTTTCCTCCTCCCTCATTCTTCTTCTTCTCCTCCTCTTTTTCTTTCTTTAGTTTCCTATGATTTATGAATAATGCAAAGCATTTCGTTAACCTGTTTAGGTGGTGGTGATGTGCATCTGTGTCCTAGTCTATTTTAGCCTCAACACCCAAGGGTTGTTGTATGATCCCTTCTAATTACGTCTACTACAGATTGGTGGTATCTATGGTCAGAAGTAGAGAAGAGACCAGTGTAGAGATACCAATGTATAGTAGAGGTAAAAACAAAAAGCCCTTAAATTTAGAGGCTAAAACAGAATAAGGCAATATGTAGGCTACATCACTAGCACCTAAACAGTTCTCTCTCACACAAGCTCGTCTAAAAAAGGCTATTGTTAGGGTTTCTATGAATATTTAAACATAGTCATTAATTCAGTTTGCTAAAAATATTCACAATCTGTCGTCACTTCACAGCTTCAGCTGTACTTGATTGGATTAGAATGTTGGTCACATCTTCTCTGCAACACCGCGCTTTATTGCATCACGGGGCACGGCGGTGGTAACATTTGGCTTGTTACTGTCTGTTAAGCGTATGGAAATCTGTTCAGCAAATATAGTTTTGCAACAAGTTTAGCTGCCCTATTAGCCGTATCATTGTATTTCAAACCACAATTTGATGGAATCCAGCATATATTTATTTCCGTACCTTTGAGTTTTAAGCAATGCTTTAAATATTTCATTTCAAATATAATCTGCTCTTTCTTTACATTTGGGCTAATTCAGAGCCAAGATAGCAGATTGAGAGTCCACACAAAATAATATTTTGATAAAATCCCTTTGCATGTTTGTTATAGTACTAAAAGCCAGTAATAATGCTAATAATTCTGCTATGAAAATCGAAAATCCTTGACCAATGAAATACGATTTGTGTATGTTTAAAGCAAGTATTACAAATCCTGCACCAGCATTACCATTACCATTTTCATTCACAGATCCATCAGTATATATCTGCACATTTTCATAATATTTGTCAGAAATATGTTGACGTATTAATGAAGCTAATAAATATGGATTCCCACCTTTCTTCAAACCAGTATTTAAAATATCCAAATTGGCTGTATTTATCTCCCTAGGAGGAAAGGAGATGAAATTACCTTACATGATACATTAGCGGAATTTATACAGGCATCTTCAAACAATTATCAAAAAAATGAAATGTTGATTATTCAAAATGTTGTCCGTAAACAAAGTAATTATTATGAACTTCCAGATCATTCCAGAATTTGTAGAAAAATTTAGCAGTCTTGCTCGCAGGTTACTTTTAAATGCATGGAGAACGAAATATTGCGGTAATATTACTTGCATATGCGAGAATAATATTAATGTAGAGCATATTGTGCTCTGTGGGTTCGGGCAAATAGAATAGACCCAACGTTTCCCGGCGTGTCGTAAGAGGCGACTAACAGGGGTGATGTTAGCACGGTATCACTGGGCGAAAGTCTTCTACACAGAAGTCACCGGCCAGGGCGGAGGAACCTCACGTTACTACAGGTTCAACGACCACGTGCTCAGGGCCAAGGCGAGCCACACTGTATTCGTGGATTTCAGCTGTGGCCAACAGCCTGGAGAGGATTGGGCCCTGCCAGGTCTTTTTTTGCCCAAGACACAACACATGATGAGGCTATCCACTAATTCCATGCCGGATCGGTCGTCGCCCGGCTACACAAGGACCGCGCCTTCCGTTGGCCACCAGGACGGAGGTGAAAAGTATGCTACTGATGGACAAATTAGCAAGATCCGCACGAGAAACAACATCGTCATAGGAACCTGGAATGTCAGGACCCTAACTGCGGAAGGAAAATTAGAAGAACTGGCCCACGAGCTGGACCACTATCGATGGAACGTTCTAGGTATCAGCGAACTGCGCTGGAAAGGCCTAGGTGAAACAACGACTGACAAAGGCCACAAGCTCTATTTCAGCGGTAGAGATGACAGGCACGAACACGGCGTTGGATTCTTGGTCCACAAGAACATTCTAGCCACTGTCATGGGTTGCCGCCCAGTCTCCAGTAGACTCATTACCATCCGTCTGAGAGCAACCCCTTTCAACATTACCATCATCCAGGCCTATG
>JBAHVR010000338.1:0-27500 GCA_036898135.1 Oncomelania hupensis
AATTTAGGTTTTACATCATCATGGCTGCCATACTGTCTTGCTGATCGCAGACTACAGTTGCAAGTTGTGCACACAGAGATCTGGTCTGGTATGATGACCAACGACTGTTTGTCAAATGTCTTATGCTTTTCTACCCCTGCTTTTGTCCTCCCTTTGTCTCTTGCTGACTTCTGCCATTCTGCTGACTTCTGCCTTTCTGCTGACGTCTGCCAATCTGCTGACTTCTGTCGTTCTGCGTGTAGGGAGTCTGTTGGTTTGTAATTGTACCTCGGTGCTATGTTTCTTGACCTTTTTTAAAAAAAGCCATGATTTTAAATAATTAGTTCTTTTCTTTTTTTTAATTTGTCCTCAACACAAGCAATTGAAATACTAGCCCTATAAAAATAATAATATTTAAAAGGGTGTGTGCACTAGCTTAGCTTCTTGTTTGTAAGGTGGATGTGTAGTAAGTAAAACAGTAATTCCAACCACAATGTTTACACAAAACCACAACTTATTGTTGCTCCTTTGCATTATATATTACGAAAGAAAATATGTCCTTGCCTCAAGTCTCCTGCAGCCAGGCCATCTCCAGCTATTGCAAGATCCCTGGAAATATTCAGTGGATATGGCTTTTCAAACTTGGGCTGTCTGTGTGGCAGACCAATGAATCCTCGTTGCTTGAAATAACTCACAGCTTTCTCCCGATCCATGGTTCAGACATCAGCTCTGTCGCATCCTTGCAAGATTAGCATAAATTGCCATTTT
The DNA here is from genome assembly GCA_036898135.1 of Oncomelania hupensis. Lineage (NCBI taxonomy): Eukaryota > Metazoa > Mollusca > Gastropoda > Littorinimorpha > Pomatiopsidae > Oncomelania > Oncomelania hupensis. Next base: position 748 of record JBAHVR010000338.1, read on the forward strand.
CACTTATTTCATTTGAATCTTGAAAATACACACACACACACACACACATGCACCCCCCCCCCCCCACACACACACACACACCCACACCCCACACACACATGGAGTTGTCTCTTTTTAAATCATATTGTATTGTCTTGTCTTATCATGGGCTCCCACAATCATACTTGTTGATTACAATGGCACTTTAAAAGGTGTTTGCCCATGTTTCACCGAAAAGCCATTCTCTCAGGCCACAGATTTCTCTGGATTACTGAAAGTGGGGTTGGGAGACATATTATAAATTGTTTCTTTTGTGTATTTTCATTTGGGAATTAGGAATCTGATTGTAACTACATCATGTAGTACATGTAAAATTATAAGATTTAACAATTTTGCAAGTAACATCATGTTCCAAAACGTAACAAAAATACTACAATTTTGACCACGATCTTTTGGTCAAGGAAAAAGGATAATCTGCGGTTTGAGGTTTGGTCAATGCTTGATCTTTATTATTAATTAAAAATGTGAGTCTGCAAAGCAGCAGATTAACCGAGCTTCACCAGAGCATATCGCCAAAGCTTACCTTTCAATCGCAAGAAACAAGCTCAACAATAAACTGCCTATTCAGCAGCGTCGTCAAGCCGTGTGCCGCCATTTGTAAACAGTGAATGCAAAGGTTGTTTCCCTTGGCACAGGCACTTGAGAATTCTCTCTCTCTCTCTCTCTCTCTCTCTCTCTCTCTCTCTCTCTCTCTCTCTCTCTCTCTCTCTCTCTCTCTCTCTCTCTCATATTCATTTGCAAAGGCTATCAAAGCTGTACTGCCTGTTCATAAATTTATGTATTTTATTTTTTATTTCTTTATTTATACATTTTAATAAATCAATTACATTTTATTATTCATTTATTCATTTATTTCTTTTCATTTTTAAACCAGTTCCACAGTGCCAGCCTTCTACTAGTGTACAAACTGGTTTTGAAATTATGTTTCCATTGTTGATAAGTTGTGGGGCGAGTAAGGTTTTTCTGTCATGGATTCTGATTCTTCAATAAATCCATAGTGTGTGCTTCCATGTTTCTATGTATTTTTACTTGTAGCTTACGTTGCTGGCTAATGTGCAACCCTAACCGTAAGTAGTTGTTTTTATTTGCATATTTCCAGTGAGGTTGACTCTAGCCGATTACATTCTAAGATTTGGTTTCAGAAATAATCTCTTGTGCGCTGAGGGTAAAGGGTAATAAAATAAATAAATAAATAAATAAATAAATAAATAAATAAATAAATAAATAAATAAATAAAGATTGTGATGAAGAAATCGAATGTTAAAATGGCTGTGCTTAATTCTAAAGGGAAAAAAAAAGTACAGGCACGATGTAATAAAACAGCTCGATTCCACTGACTGTAATGAACTCAAAGGAACAAGAACAGAGTAGCAATGGCAAGCTTGCATCGTCTAAAAAGAGGTTACCACCCCTTTACTTGAAAATTATAGCAAAAAGGGAAAGAATCATTCTGTGCTGAAGGGTAGCATTCCACGCAACGTCATTGGAAGATTCGAGCCTCCTCCCATTCAGCCCACCACCCCATCTCAAGTAACTGGCACGTCTGTGTGAATAAACCACACCCTCCATCTCATCCAGTTTGTTATGGACGCACAGAGCTCAAACTCAGAGGTTTTTCTCATCTAGCTGAATTGAGCATAATATATTCTGTAGCTACAAGTCGGATGAGCTCTTCGATCTTAGAAAATCAGACTGACTATGATTCAGAGTGCACTTTTGCATGAGACATAAGACACTTGTCACGGTCTAGCATGTCAATAGGACCTTGATATTCAGCCAGCTTAGGGCCTTAACTTTTTTGGGTCAAGATGATCTAAACCAAGGTTTAGTCCGTGCATACGTTTGCTTGGATTTCATCGCATGGACTTTAAAGATCCTGACGCTAATGTCCTAGATGGATGAGTGTCTAGACGAGTGAGTGCCAGATACAAAACACGCCCAGCCATTAAGCTCCTCGATCTAGTCCTATTCCCCCTCGTCGTATGTGGCGCTAGCGCTACTCTGCTGCAGCCGCACTTTCACTGAGAAAACAACCCGAATTTCTCCCACTTGGGTGACGAATATTATCCAACATATTGTTTTTAACACCATATTATGGATGCAAGTCAGTAGTAGCCTTCACCATCCACACTCGACTTGCATGATATGCCCGATTATAGGAACAATGGCATGTGCTTTTCTACCTTAATACTCGTTGGGGACTCTCCCTGCGTCTGAGATCTGTCATGCATAAAATGCAATCTCGTGCAAGTGTAGATCCCTGCAGCCACAGGTACTCTGTTTGGACTGAGGACTGGACTTGACACTCCCATTAGACATCGGCACGTCCGCCTTTCAGGCGCTAGCCACCCGAGATGACCCTCCCTCCTGCTGACCCTCCCCCGATCCTACTATATGAAAACCCTCCCCCATGCATTAGCCAGAATAACTTTATCGATCTGTGCTTTTGTCTTAGATCTTCCAGTGTTAAAAACCTCCCTCCTGCCCGTCATCAGTGATGATTCTTCTTTCGTCCTTTCAGAACTCGCCTTCTTGGCTATATACCTCATCTCTCGTCCCCTAGTTCTTGCCCTTCTCCAAGCCATTTGATGGACTAGGTTAATCGATCTGATATAATTTGTCTTTCTTTGGTAAAAGCAGAATGTTATTATTCACGAGAAGCAAAGAAAGCATGGAGAATATAAAGGGCACACAAAACCACCTTTCTTTCCTTGCTAGAATCTCTCTTCTGTTTAAACTTTCTTTATTCCTCTGTACACAAACCTCCTCCATATATTCCTCTTCTCTGGAACCCTTCCTCCTCTCGCATCCTCCTTGCTAACCTTTCCCGGGCATTATCAAACATAACTTTATCAGGGTGGTTAGCAGTGCCAGTTGTCGGTTTGATCCACGCATGGGGCGAAAAAAAGAAATAATAATTTTAAAAAACACACACTTAGATATGAGACGTATCTTATCCTATCCTATCCCGTAACTCGGAAATCGTTGGGGCACCACAGATTACCGTTTAACCAGCGTACTCCATCTTTCTCTGTTCTCAGCAACCCTTATGGCTTCGCTCAGTATCGAGCAAGTCCATTCTGGAATGTTGTCCTCCCATCTCTTTTTCTGTCTTTATCTTCTTCTTCCTCCTTGCACAGTGCCTTGCAGGATGGTCTTTGCAAGGCCTAATGCTCTGGTGATGTGGCCATACTGTCACGAACTGGCTAGTATTAACTCTGCTTATTTTAATATTTAGCTTGGTTAGTATATATAATATTAGAATTTCAAAGTTAGGAGCAGACGATGAAAGTAATCAAGCGTAGCGGTAGCATACTGCCGATCATACACACAGTGATAGTTGACGCTGGCTGAGGCCATGACATCATCGTAATTACGAGAGTCGTAAACATTTTAACCAATGGGAGCTTACGCAAAGCGGTTAGAGCCAGTTTGACTGGGTCCAAACCTAGCTTATCTTTGGTCAGTTGGGAGGAATACACCGAAGTGTTAACAGCTAGAAAGCTGACAGAGAAATCTCTTCACTCATAGACCAGGAAGCAGGACGTTAGAATCTTAGAATTCTATCAAGCCACCACGGGCCTGAACTTGTCAAACAGGTAAATGAACACCCTTCTGTTTCATCGTGATATATTTATATTATTGTTGAAATTATGTTTGAAGAATTTGCTATGCATAAATGTGAATTGTTAATCCGAATTTGCGTGACCATGTGGAAACGCCGAACACGAGGTGAAACACGACCGGTTGCGCCGCCATGTTGTATCCCGTACGGAACCACTGTTGTTTAACTTATATGTATGTTTGCAGACCAGTGGCTGTACCCGTGAATGTTTATAATATTATTAATTCTGGATGTGTATAGTTAGCCACGATTTATATTTATGTATGTATAGGAATTTAGAGTGAGATTCCAGTGGAACCCGGAAGTAGCAGAATGTTCGTCGCTTATGTATAGAGATGTGGAGCTATCACTGAGGGCTACTTTGGCTTTCAGTGAGACGCTCTGCACAAACCGATTATTCAGGGTTGTGCAGAATTTCGTCTCTTATATTACAGACGAGCAGCCGAGCTATCCCGAGCTATCCTGTGCACCCCACTCCACAGAAACGACTAGTTGGTCGAGGAGACTCTACCGCACAAGACGGAAGGAGCTACCCGAAGAAACACCCTGTCAGACCCCACAGCGTGGCAAGGGAACCCAACTACACAACGACAAAGGTGTACCAGAAGCTACCTCACAGAAGGACTTCGAACACCCCACACATGAGTTAAGTGCATAAGGCGAAGGTGCACTTAAACTGATCATAACAGGACCACAGTAGTCCAACTCTTCAGAAACTGTAAAACGGACCACAGTAGTCCAAATCTACATGAGATATTATAGCAAGTGCCCGAGGAAGAAATAACAGCTGCCTAGACTATCAGAGATCGAACTATTAGCATTGAAAGAGACTTTTTAAGGTAGTTTAGTACTTAGAGAATCTTGTATAGAGTAGAAGAAATAAATGTGTGATTTTAACTGTTATCAAGGGGCTGGACTACATATGATTCATAGCCGTGTGAAAGCTAGTGTGACAGTAATCTTTTACCATTTTTCTATCTATTTCTGTACCCCAACCTTAACACAGAACGAGCTAAACAAATAAATTTATTAAAGTAGTTCATAGGGTGACTTACTAGCAGTTCCCACCGAATAAACGTGAGGGTCCATAATTCCATTGTGCAGAGCCCATAAACCCCACGTGACACATACCATCGTAGTTTCCGTTTCTTCACCACTGTGAGCAGGGCATCGTGTTGTCCAATGGTGTGTGTGATTGTCTTTCGGACTTCGTCGTTGGTGATGTGCTGGTCATAGGAAATGCCCAGAAGTCTTCTGTAGCGCTTCATCTCCATGCTTTGTATTCTTCGTTGTAGGTCTGCTGTGAGGGTCCATGTATCGTATAGGAAGATGGAGATGACAAGGGAGCGCAGCAGCCTTACCTTGGAGTGCAGACGGATTGTCCTGTCTTTCCAGATGGGCTTCAACCTTGTCAGGGCAGCAGTTGTTTGTGCTATCCTGGAGAGGGCTTCCTGTGTGATAGAATGGCTCCTAAATATTTGAAGCTGTGAAATGTGTTGAGGGATTGGTTTTGGACCTTGATGTCCGTGTTGATGCCATTGGTGTTGTCGGTCATTATTTTGGTCTTCTCTGCACTTATTTCCATTCCAAAGGCTCTGGAGGTATTGTCAAGCCTCTGTACCAGCTGTTCAAGTTCTTGTTTCTCTCCAGCCAATCCATCCATGTTATGAAGTCACTTATACTCGTGAGAGTATAGCCGAGGTCCAATCCGTGCATTCCATCGCATGGACTTTAAAGAAGCTGACGCTCATGCCCTAAACGGGTAAGTGCCAGAAAATATACCAACACCGCCAGCATCCACTAAATAGGTCCTATTCCCTATCTTGTCCTGGATGGCGCTGCGCTTGCCGTTGTCGCGCTTTTGCTGAGAAGACCCTTTGGGGTCATGAGCAATCTTGCCACTGTAGATTGTTCTAACCTATAAAGGGAAAAGTGAAAGCCCCAGTTGAAAACCTGTCTTTCTTTTATAGGCATGACCGATTCACTGCGGCAACAGTACCCCCGTTGGAGTGCCGGGGGTTTCAGTATAAATAGTACCCCCACTTTCTGGAAATGTAGTGCTTTAACCCTATATTGTCAGATATCTATTATTTTCACTTTAAACATTTTTTAGCTAGTTTTTGGCATTCTCTGGGTCTCAGATATCATACTCACAGCAAGAATTTTCTGCTTTAGTTTTATGGTGGCCTGTTCATGGTTTGTTGCCTCAGGGCAACACCGGTCACATGTGGTTGAGTTTATTTGCACAACATACTTCAATAACATGGCAAACCACTTTTGATTTTATATGAATTTTATTGTAACTACAAAAACTTTTGTTGTATTCCTATGAAAGAAGGATAAATGTTGAATATTTACACCCGAAGAATCGAAGGTCCCCCCCCCACCCCCCACCCGGCCGTCGCTATACCCCTGCACTTTCTCTCTAGTTATCAAAGCTGCAAATACTTTCGTGTGAGTGTAAATTAGTTTGTCACTTTTTGTACAAGTTTCATTCTTCATTATTCACACACAGAAATCAACTATCATAATATGTCTCATTGTCTGTCTCTGCCCCTATCTGATTCGCGTGAGTGGAAATCAAGAGATTTACAGTAGCAGGTCATTCATGGAATTCCTTGAAGCAGTTTGATGCAGGCGTGAAGCAGAGAAACACTTTGCATTTGTCACATTGCACTTTAGGAGTGCCCTTGCAAAATGGTCGCTTGCATCTCCCTTTCTTCTCCATGAAGACAGGCCAGTGACCAACATTGTCAGTTCTGATTGCTCGTTCTGGAACGGGAGCAGCTGGACCTCTGTGTTTCTTTGCAAGAAGTTGCATCTCCATATCAGCAGAATGCCGTCTCTTGGTTGTGGTAGCCTTCCCTTCTCTGATCAGGCATTCAGCCACACTTAGTTTGAAGTCAAGCAAAGACAGCTTCTGGTTGGGGCCTGCATCACGACGGTGTGTGAGCCATGCTTGAACTAGAGCACAATCAAGCATGTGCCACAGAAGACGGTGATAATATTTCTTGGACCTCACTGGAATTCTGTATAATGCAAGCAAGGAATCCAAGAGGTCCACACCTCCCATGAATTGGTTGTAGAGGTTCACCACAGAAGGGCAGGTAACATCCACCATCTTCTTTTGTTGCTTGTCCCAGCGTTTCACGGTTGATGTAGGTTGTACGCCTGCAAAGGTGGTGAGCAAAGTTACCCCTCTGTTGTCAAACCATTTGACAGCTGTCAAGTTCACTTCATTCACCACTGTAGTTTGCACATTGATGCTGCCTCTTCCTTCTTTCTTCGTGTCTTTGTCAGCTGGAACTTTCAGTCCTGATAACCGGTTCAATCTGGCCGTCCCAATCGTAGCAATGCCTTGCTTCCACAGACATGTCTGAAGACTTGGGCTTGTAAACCAGTTGTCAAAGTAGTTCTTCCTGTACCATTCCCTCCTCACGCCAATCCCCCCCCCCTCACTCTCACCTCTCTCTCCTTACTTTTACTCTTTCTCCTTTCATGTCCCTTTCTTCTTTTCAGACCCATCCTTCTTAAAGATTCTCCGTGAACACTCCTCCTCTCTGCACCTCTTACATAGAATAGCTTTATCGATCTGTAGAATTGTCTGAGACACGGCAAGGGCAGCAAAGAGCGAAATACAAGCGCAAACTCGCTAGAAGTAGAATTAGGAGACAGCTTGGCTAGGCTACTTTCCTTGTGGAAAATCCTGGAAGGGAAGGGACAGCAATAATAGAATGTTAACGGGTTTTGAAAACTGTGGGGACAGTATTGAACAATCGTACAGTAGAAAGCAACAGGCCGTCTAAATGCAAACCTTGAAAACAAGAGCAGAATCGTTAGAATAAGACACGATGAAAAGGACAGTTTGGGAGAAAAATTTTTTTCCCTTGGAACACAAGCACAGGCGCACACAAACAAACTCAGCGGAGCGCACACAAATAAGTCCTATCCCAATGCGTTGCTATAGATTAGCCAGAGAAAAATAATTCTGCGCCTGTAGTCTGGTGTGGCGCTCAATGACGTCGCTCTGGCCAAATGAAGCCAAAACACAGTAACTCCAAAATTGTATGCTTCTAAGCTGGGTGTATTACCATTAAATAAATGAAGCTAATTATCCTGTGCAAAATATATAGTGGGGGCATCTGCAGTTGACAATTTCACAGATTTAGAGTTAGAAATACGCTGATTTGCATTTTCTCAAAAGATCACAGAGTATTAATTATTTACAGACTATATCAACTTATACAAAATAATGAGCTCAAGAACGAACCTAATTTAAACTGTAAATTAAGTTCAAACAAACTTTCACAACCGCCTATACCTAATTGGGAACTTCAACGAGCAAATTCTAACATAGACTATTCTGAATTAAGAAAACAGGAAAACGACATTTTATTAGCCGCAGAAGCAAAGGAACGTATCTATCAAAAATAGTATTCTTACTTACAAATAATTTATTTATACTGATGGTTCTGTTTTACAAACAGGTGCAGGTTATGTTATACTTATTTCTTAGTGAAAGTGCAATCAATATTTACTGCAGAACTTATTGCTATACTTATGGCATTGAATAAAATCATTGTTTAAACATTAAATATCACACAAGCCATTGGACAACACGATGACCTGCTCACAGTGGTGAAAAAACTGAAACTCCGATGGTATGGCCACGTCATCAGATCATCAGGTCTTGCAAAGACCATCCTGCAAAACACAGTGCAAGGAGGTAGAAGAAGAGGGAGACCGAAAAAGAGGTGGGAGGACAACATTCGAGAATGGACTGGTTTGACACTGAGCGAAACCATCAGGGTTGCTGAGGACAGAGAAAGATGGAGTGCGCTGATTAAACGACCATCTGTAGTGCCCCTACAACCTCCTAGGATAGGATAGGATAGGTTTAAACATTGGCTTTTTAAATATATTATGTTGTGTGGACTCTAAATCAGTTTTATAAACGTTGGATTCAAGTTATATAATAAGGAAAGATGTGATATTATATATTATATAAAATATCTTATTCATAGTTTAATCATAAATGGAACAAATGTTCAATTTTGCTGGATAATATCTCATAGCGGATTAGATCATAATGACTGGGCTGATAGGATTGCAAAAAAGGGGCGAAAAATGAAAGTACTGTTATTAGCTCGGTATATCATTCTAAAAAAAGAAGCATATAATATAATTGAGAAAAATAAAAACAATAAATGTCCTTTCATTAAATTATATAATGGAATGTTACACTCCTCGAGCTTAGCATATCGTCTTGCCTTGAACTCGTGGAGGACAAAATATGGTAAGGAAGTTGCTTGCATTTGCAAACAAGTAATTTCTATTACTCATCTCATTCATGACTGCAGTGCAATCGCACAATATAGTCCACAATATATTCGAAATATTCAGGATAAAAATATTAATTATTGGATAACAATTGCAAAATCATTAATATACAGTCCTGTTGGATGTTGGTTTTTGGACCATATGACTAACTAACAAAATATGAGATATTAAGCTTAATTAAGATTATTTTACAAGGATTGTTTTGTAGTTATACTGGACTTTGATTGTTTAATTGTTCAGTTTTGTTTATTTTGTTTAATTCATTTTTCCCTTCATTATGACCATTCTTTATTTGTTTAATATTTTCCCCTTTTTCAATCAAGTCTAAAATCTCTTAGGTGAAAAGACGTTAAATTAAAGAAACAAATCCAAAATTTCAAATTTTTATATTTTTGCATTTTTAGCTATTTTTGCTGCTTACACGCCCATATTGCTATAAGTCCAGCGGACTCTTCCGAGCCAAATCAGGACCGGACAACCCCTGATCCGCATAAAAGATCTGCCGAAACAACCATAGTGGTAAAACTAAAAGCTCTCCACAGCCAGTCACTTTACAATAAAGACATCCCACGCAGGGGACGCTGAGGCTGTACTCTAATTTATCGAACCCCCGTTTACAAATACAAAATAGAATACAAACATCATTATAAATTATCAACAAAACATACATATAAAATGCCTACATTACTAAATAATAACATCATGGGAAGCCCTAGTGACCACCTAGCAGAAAGCGTCCAATATTCCCAAGCTGATCTAACAGACCTCGTACACAAATAAGGAATCTTGTCTAGGAAAAGTTTTCAAGAAAAACGGTAGGTGACTGGTCTAGCGAAGAAGAAGATAGTATAGCAGATTGATAGAACACAGCAGGAATGAGAAAGAGCAAATGAGAAAGACAGCGACAGTGGGAATTTAAAGCACTAAATTTCCAGAAAGTGGGGATACTATTTATACTGAAACCCCCGGCACCCCAACGGGGGTACACGCCCATAGGAAAGCTTTCGCCTCGATGTTGTGGATTAATAAAGTGTTCTACCTTACACTTTCTATTGTAAATTGTTTTAGTTCCTTTTTGTAATTGGGAGAGGGGGGGGGGTAAGGGTGTGTGTGTGGAGCGAATGACGTTAGACTCACTTTAAAACCATTTCAATGTATGAAGTTAAAACTTACTAATGAGCTAAATGTAGTCTAGCGAGGTATATTAGATAGGTGTTTTTTTTTCTTTTTACAACGTCAATTAACTCGATAGGCTGAACTCTCTCTTTTCACAGTTCAGTATTCTCCCCGTCCATCCATCCCCATCACTCCATTCAGAGTGTAACTACCATTTTCTCCTTGTCACTCTTTTTAAAAAAAAACAATAATAAAATGTTTTTAAAAAAACATTTAGCACTGAAGAAGAAGAAGAAGAAGAGTACAATTATGGAGAGTTTGCCGATGGTCTTAAACAATTATTAAGATTAATGACCTAAAGGTACTGAATGATTTATTATTCTGTAATATAGTAAAACCAAATTCAACTGTATACACAAAAGCTCACTCCTTTCAGCAGCGTTCTACTACCGTCACCACTACCTCACCCCAACCCCCTTCTCGCTCTTTCCTCCTATTCCCTCTTCTCCCTCTCTCCCTCAGTGCTCACCCCCTTCTTTCAGTAAAGAGAAAGGGCAGAATTGGGGAGTTTGCCGATGTTCTCTAATACGTTTCGTCGCCTACAGAGCACGTAGGACCTCTTTCCTGCCTTGTGTTCTTAGGCACCGCCCTTTTCCTTTCTTCCTAGGTACGTTATGGCCTGGGTCAATTTTCTAGCAGGTAGGGAATGGAGGGCCCAAAGTGCTGAAAGATGAAGGGGTTGAATACAAAGAGGATTTGAAGGAGAAAAAAAAAGAAACAAGAAAATTCATCATCATCATCATTATCATCATCATCATCATCATCATCATCATCATCATCATCATCATCATCGTCATCATCATCATCATCATCATCATCATCATCATCATAAAAAAAGAAGAAGAAGAAGCAGAAGAAAAAGGATGGACGCTAAAAGCGTCTTATTCCTAAATCAGACTCAAAGCGCGGCGATCTATAACCAACATGTCGACTCGTATATTGCACACTTTCTTATACATACGCCACAAACACATATTCGTCGCATAAACATGTGGTTAAAGGCAAATCGCTATTAGAAGACGGAAAGGATACTTAAATTTTATTTGAATATTTTATTTTTATTTATAGCTCGTATGCATCCCATGCCACTATTGAAGGGAGGGAGGAACCAGGAGTAAGCCTACCTTAACAATTTTGCCCACCCCATCGGAGATATAATAAAGGTGGGTTAGTTTCATTTATCTTGCAATGTCCGATTAAAAAAAAAAATTTAAAAATTCACCGTCAACCTCACATTACTATCTTTTCCCCTCCGTGTCCGGAAGCACCATGCATACAACCAGTGAACGAAACGGAGAGCAACAACGCATATAAATAGTGGAAAGAAAAGGGAGGGAAGCAAACAAACAGCAGTGAACTAGTAAAGGGCAGAGCATCAAGCACACAATAGTGAAGTGATGGCGGTGACTGGTCGCGAGCGTTTTGCTTGGACAAACAGCTCACTAGCTATAGGAAGGACCCCGCAAACACCTCCACAGCGATATGGGCACATCTCTAACCCTCTCACCACTGGGCCCCGGCCACCCCCGAGCCTCAATTGAGCACGTGTGGGACACTGAGGGGCCGGCTTACGAGTATCAGAGACGGTTTGAGGTATACACCTGATTTCATACAGAGATCTATCAGAGCTAGGCCAAAGGCATTTTACGAATAGTCCCTGACTCTCAGCCAGCGGATGTACCTATGATACATTTGGACGAATAAGTGTTCTGCATTAACATACAGGGTCCCAGAAAGGTCTACAAGCAGACCTGCCAACGATTAAGCAAGGAGCGGCTATCACCAGCCTCTTAAAGCATGTGTTTCGCTGCCCGCATCCAGCATTAATTATGCGCAAATCAAACAATATAGGCCTGTGCGCTTAACTGTTCAAGACTTTCTGAAGGCAAGAGTGCATTACTCTGAAGTACTTCTCGTGTCTTTACAGGCAACTAAGTCAGTTTAGCTAACAAATGAAACTGGACGTACCCGTTCTGTACACAGAGCCGGGTTAGCGTAGTGTCCGAGCAATAGCCCATGGTACGCTTCTCTATTTAAACCCGAGGAGTTGGGGTGGAGGGTGGAGGTCACGGAGGATGTGTGTGGGGGTGGGGGGTGGGGCGGAGGGGGAGGGTCGTTTCGGGATTAAACGTTTGTCATCTCAACGTGTCCAGAGCTGTCTTGAAGGACGTTGGGACTGCCTATCACTTAACCTTCCCTTCTGCTCTCTCTTTCCTGTTCATGTATAGAGCCTATACTGCTGATGCTGCTGCTGCTACTACTGATGATGACGATGATGGTGATGCGGGTGATGATGCTGATGGCGATGGCGGTGACTACAATGATGATGATGCTGCTTCTTCTGCTGCTGAAGATGCTAAAGATGATGGCGATGACGACGACTACAATAACAATGATAATGACAAAGTTTGTTTTTTCCCCTCTTCTTCTTCTATATAGAGGACGAAAGTTCAACATGATGTGTTCTTGTTCTATACAGAGGACGAAAGTTCAACATGATGTGTTCTTGTTCTATACAGAGGACGAAAGTTCAACATGATGACTCCAAGCCTAATGCTAGAGAGGATCATCCCAGAAATGCAGTTTTATAATCCAGGGCATGCTATGGCTGACTATTGTTGCAAATCCACTCTGGCAGTGATGCAACCCGGGTCGTGCTCTCAGCTTGAACTGAGCATGAATAGACTCGCTGAGGATGTTCGTATCACGAAACTTTTCATATCTCTCTGAGCTCTAACTGCACGCTCATCTGAATGCAGCCAAAGAAACTCTGTGCTCCTCTGTCGAGACGATGCTCCCGGACCGGATTCTTTTCCGCTAAGATAAACTCATCGCATGTTCCATCCAATATCAGAAAGGGCTGATGCGGCTGATGTTTTCACTAAAAACTAAGGTCAATCAAATTAATATGGAGCTTGCTTTCTTTTACTTGAGTCTCCTCTCTGAAAATCCTTACGGGAAGAGAGGGGACTATAAACTAATTACATACATACATGCTTTCTTTCCCCATTAATGTTACGTCTTTAGGAATATCTAGACAAAATGTCCTATGTTTACTAATACGCCGAGAATACTTGACATCGTCTTCATAATCGTGGTCGCCATCATCGTCATCATAGTCGTCGTCATTGTCGTCGCCGTCATCATCATAATCATCATCGCTATCCACAACAGTAGGAGCAGTGCTTTCCCATGTCCAAAGAGAGTGTTCCACGTTGGCCAGAGGAACAGATAGAAGAAGAAGAAGAAGAAGAAGAAGAAGCAGAAGAAGAAGAAGAAGAAGAAGAAGATGATGATGATGATGATGATGATGATGATGATGATGATGATAATGATGATGATGATGATGATGATGATGATGATGATGATGATGATGATGATGATGATCAAGAAGAAGAAGAAGAAGAAGAAGAAGAAGAAGAAGAAGAAGAAGAAGAAGAAGAAGAAGAAGAAGAGCAACAACAACAGCAACAACAACATGCTTCTCCATGTCTTCTTGCTAATGCTTACAATATTTGTTAGTACAGCATATTATTCTGAAGCTTATCAGTGGGGGATTCATTGGCAACCTGACAAAGTAGCAAGTAACAGTCTGAACGAGAACAAAGATCCCAGAGTGGCATCTTAGGCTGATGGACTACGAAAGCGCGAACTCACTCCTCGTACCTTAAGGCAAAGTCCGATGTGCAACGAAGAACACGAAGCAAAACGTGATGAATGCGTGTTTATTGTGCTTTTTTTGGGGGGGGTCATTATGTCAAAAACACCCCGCACTGAAACTGTGTAGTAGGTAAAGGGGCTAGACTATAACAGTATTCCCAAAGAAGTTTTCTCTTTGTTGCGTGGGTTATTAACATGCTCTTAACAAGGGGGCTATTTGGGTTTCTTTCAGCCAATCAGATTGCATAGTTCTGGCTAGCGCTTGTAGAAATCAAGTAGCAGAGGGTCAACTCGGCGACGAAAGCGCCAAACCTGGCCTTCGTTGGACAGCGCATGTCCATAGAAACTGATGGTGTACCGACAGTTGCTCCTTGACAATTGCTTTGCTCCCAGACAATTGCTCCGCGACAAGTACTCCTTGACAAATTTCTTCTTGACCAATTGCCCCTTACGTAGCCTACATGTAATTGCTCCTCGGACACTTGCTACTTGACTAATTTCCACTTGGATAGTGGCTTCTCGATGTTTTTACCCGTGTAAATGTAGCGACTAAAATAACATTAAATATATAAAACAAAAACTGTTCACTTGATGTTTTCATGTCGTAGCTAAGAAGTCAGCCTCCATCACCCAAAAGAAACAAGCATGTTAAACTTGATTACAGGATCAAAACAGTTGTTCGATGTCAGCAGGATCGTGACACCGTTGACGTACTGAAGAGCAATGGCCATTGCTATAATCTGTAAACGACTTCTATTTCAGAGGCAAAATACAGAGATATATTATTTTTTATTATTTGTTTTAGTATATTTTCTACATTTTCATTTATACTCTCTTCTCGTCATACTCATGCATTTTATTTAAGAGAGAGAGAGAGAGAGAGAGAGAGAGAGAGAGAGAGAGAGAGAGAGAGAGATTTTAATGTAAAATGTCTGAATTAAATGCAATCTTCCTCATTGGCAACATTCAAGGAATGAAAAACAAAACTCTTCATTGGTATTAAACGCTCATACATTCCTTCCTCAATATGCTTTAGTCATTCTTTTAACAATTATAATATATATTTTTAAAAAATAACGAATGTTCAAGAAGCAAAGAGACGAGAGCAATTTTCCAAGGAGCAATTTTCCACGGAGCAATTTTCCAAGGAGCAATAAGTTGAGGAGCAATTAGTCAAGTAGCAAATGTCCCATGGAGCAATTGTTAAGGTGCAATTGTCGGGGAGCGTTTGTCAAGGAGCAACTGTTGTGGATCCGAAATTGATTCATGGCCTTGATGGTATTTAAAGGGCAAATTGCCCTACCTATCAATTGGGGGCCGGGTAGCTCAGTTGGTAAGAGCGTCTTGCTAGTAACCGAAAGGTCGCTGGTTCGAATCCCGGATTGGTCAACGTGTAATCATATTATTTTCCCCTTTACCAACAACTGGCCCGCTGGTGTCAGTATAAATTCATTTCATTCATTTTCTAGATTAACGTCCCCGGACACGATGTGTATAGGGGACAAGAGTATAAATCGGTCCAGTAGTCACCTATATGCGAGAGTGTCGTGTGACTATAATCTACAAACAACAACAACAACAACCTATCAACTTTATCAATATAGATTCGCTTACTCTCTGTCACTGCAGGTGTCAGCATATTTTCCTGTCGCGTCAAGGGAAGTAAGCAAGTGCTGGTAGATTGTTTGGCGCTAAATCGTGTTTTACTCGTTTGACTGACAAATGCAGAACAATTTAAGAAGAAAATTCGGATGTTGTTTTAAACGATTGTCTCGGAAAAAGTTGTTCGTTTGACTTCCCCTTTGCTTTGGAGGTGCTGAATAGCTTTTTAAACGCAAAACGTAGATCTACCACTACAAACGACATTGGAAACTTAATGTGAATAGCAGGAAGTGTGAGTGGTCCGGCGTTGTTTTGTTCGTTCTTTCGTACGTTATTACCGAAACTTCAGTACAGTCGTCCACGAAGAAAAACTTAAGGAAAAAAAAGGAAAGAAAAACGCAGAAACAAGGAATAGCGACTTCTCAAGGGGAGAGAATTGGGGGCCCAAGAATTGTCGGGTAACCGTGAGTTGTGCCCCTTTGCCCTACACAAGGGGGCGCCACCCAGCGCTGTGTGTCACGTGCGTCAAACATCAGAGTGTCGTCTGCTAGATTCTTCTCGCTGACGACCTTCAAAATGAGGAACTTGCCAAATGTTTGAGTGCAAATGCCCTGAGACAATGAATTGAGTCAAGTTGAATAAGCAAATAAACAATACCTCATGAATTGCTGTTGCCGTGATGAGGGAAACAAAATCAAATCTAGCGACGCAAATGTTGAGAAAAATCGCTATTTTGTTTACGAGATTTCCTATTTCATCTGTTTGCATTTTGCTGACGATCTTACTTCTCATGACTTTCAGACTTCATCCTCAAAATTAGTCACATCGTAAAATCTTGTTTCTCACGAAATTGGACTTTAAAAAACATTTTTTTAAAATTAAGTAAGTATAAGTGTGTGTATTTTTATGCAGGTTTGCGAAAATCTAAAATCGTTTAATTAATTTTTTTTTAAAGGCTTTAATTTTTTTTAAGACAGAAATTAACACTGAAAATTGGATTTGCTTTATTTTTCCATCCCAGGGCAGAATTGTTCCTTGAAGCTATTGAAATGTAAACCTACTTTACTCACTTTGCTAGTTACCCACCCATTGAACCTTCCGGAAAGGTACTATTTGTAGCTGGGTGGGAGAAGCTTGAAAACAAAAGAGTCATGCTTGGAAAAAGAAAACCCGGACAGAGCGATAAAAAGGAATGGAGCAAACATGTTTTAACTGGGTGCAACAAACTTGAAAGAAACACAAAACAAAGATTGTTCTTAATTAGCGCAATTCACAATTCAAAGAGTTGCTCATGGCGCTGACAATAAAACCCCAACAGTTTGTTAAGGTCAGGATCAAACCTATGACCGCCCAAGCGGCAGGCACACTTGTTTCGAACACAGTTGAAACGCCGTGGACCGCTGTGCCCACCCACAATGCACCCAAGCAACCATCAGACTGATGGAAACAGTAAGATGGCCCATGCTATCGGCGTTTGCTTAGTGTTGATGCCAACCAACTTTCTCAAGACTACGTCGCCCAAGAGGGGTAGCCCGCTCTGTCTATTATCACTAGCCCACTATTGACAGAAATAACCACCAGGAGACTGATGATAGTAATATTAAAGAATGAGTGCTGGCGAGTACAAGGGAGGCAACAAGAAAATAACTGCCTAAAACCTTTTGTCTCCCTTGAGGACAATAAGCAATAAGATGACCAATTCGTACAGTCAGTTTAGTGTTGGTAACAACTTTGGATTCGAACCCTCGACTTCTAAAGGATAACTTCGGCGCACTATTAACTGAGTTACTCTGCACCACCCTCTGCCCTTACAGATGACATGGCTATTAGTGTTTTACTATGTTTAACAGATCATTAGCTGCTTTTAACGAGACTTTGACACGGGATAGGCCTTCGGAAAACACAACACCAAATTTAAATGAAACCGCTAATAAAGGTCAATAAAGGTTAATTTAAAAAGACGGATAATGAGCGAAAGGGAGGTGGGAAGGCCTAATGGTTAGGGCATAACGTTTGTTTTAAATGGCCCAGTTAGTTTGGTACTTGGAAGGCGTCGAACGGGTAGAAACAAAAATCATCAGCACTAAAAGCACACTAAATACTTGAATTAGGAATTTTAGGTATTTTAATGAGATCAGTATATATTATTGTCAGTGTAATTGTTTACATTTTTTTCTACAATATTATATCAATCAATCAATCAGTATCATGTCCTAAATTCATCCTGCAACCATCAGTCGATTGTACACTTCAAGCTTTGAAAATCAAAATGGTCTTAAACAGGGTATGACTAGATTTAGGTCTATTATAAGTAATTGTTGAAAAGTTCAGTTTCGGTCAAGGCAGTGCAAATGCTCGCAAGCGTTAAGCACAGCAGACCATTTATCTTCTAAGCGTCTTGATACTTTAGTTTTACCTATAAGAGTAGCCTGTATATCAGTACCAGCAGGAACACTACATACAAACTAGCTTAACAGACATATGGTAGATTTCCCAACATTGCTAAGACCTGTCAATCCATTGCGATGGAAAATTATCATCATCATCATCATCATCATCATCTTCATCCGCCAATCCCTTGCGCAGCAAGAACAGAAATGATGAATATAGAGTAGAGCAGATTCTGTGGAACTTGATAATGTGACGAAACATCAATCTCCAAAAAAAGGAGCAGGTTCTAGCAATAAGAGAATCAGAACAGCAAAAAAGTGGGTTGGATCATCAGCTACCTTTCGCTATTGGTTCCTGCCAGCCGTGGCATACCCCCTCCCAGAAGAAAGTATGAACGAGGATTAAAAAGACAGAAAGGAGAAGAAGAACAAAAAAACAAAAAACAAAAACGTGTCTGGAACGTGACACAAGCTTGCCCAAAGAGAAAATGGTCTTAGTCTCGATGCCTCTGCTAGCAAATTTCCTTTGCAGCCCGCCTCCCGTAAGAGCTACGTGACTCCACACAGATGGAAGATGACCACCAATCTGCCTGGGCCAGCCCGAAAAGCTCGTCGGCCAGCCTGAGTATCTGAGAGCTGCAGAGAGCAAATAGATCGCCGAAATAGGTCTTCTAGGTTCGAACCTAGGCTCCTGATCTGAGAGCCTCGAGAAAAAAAAAGGTCCCTTCCAGGCTTTTCAGGTCTTCGGGGGTTTTCTCCGGGTACTCAGGTTTTCTTCCTCCCTTCAATACTGTTACTGAGTACAGTCAATCTTAACACAATTTCAAATTTTAAAAATTCGGTTTTCTTATCACCTTCTAATACTGTAGCGGTTTCATTTACACCACGTATTTAAGTAATTAATATCTGTTTGTTGTGTGTATTTAGGAATGTGTGTGTATAACATGTGAGCGTGTATGTTGGTTACAGATCGCCACGCTTTGAGTCTGCTTTATAGGTGTAAGGCGCGCGTAGCTCCCAGTAGTAGTAGTGGTGGTAGTAGTAGTAGTAGTAGTAGTAGTAGTAGTAGTAGTAGTAGTAGTAGTAGTAGTAGTAGTAGTAGTAGTATAATGGACATTTATATTGCGCTATTACTTGTCTTTTCATAAAAAGAAAGACACAAACATGGAACAACTTACAATATTGCAATAGAAATTATACAATGAGAAAAACCCACATGCAAAATCAGACAATACATAAAGTTAACCTTCTGCAAACAAGTCATCACAATCACAACAAAATCCACAAGCATAGCCAAAAGCAGAACAAATATGTGTTGGGGCTAGGGTCTATAGAATGAAGGATTTAGTCAGGATAGTAGAGTTTGAAGAGGTGAGATTTTAAAGCTTGCTTGAATGAGGGTGTGGTCTGCTTGTGTCTGATGTTGGCTGGAAGAGTGTTCCATTGCCTGGGTGCACAATAGGTGAATGCCCGTTCTCCGTACATTTTGGTGTTCGTTTTTTGCATGCAGAGTGTGCGAGAGTCAGAAGAAGAGCGAAGAGTGCGAGAAGGGACACATCCAGAAATCAGATCTGACAGATATGAAGGGCAGGTTCCAGAGAAGAAATTGTGGCACAGTACGGACAGTTTGTATTTAATGCGGGCCTCTATGGGTAGCCAATGAATCTTACGGAGAAGTGGAGTGATGTGATCGGGCTTTTTTGCCCTGAAGACTAGCCTAGCAGCACAATTCTGGACTTTTTGTAGTTTGTCTATTAGATGATGACTCGGGCAGGAAGCCAGTAGGGCATTACAAAAGTCTAACCTAGACAAGACTAAAGCACAGACTAAGGTGATGGTTGCTTGAAGGGTCAAGTAGCAGCGAATGGAGCTGATCTGACGCAAGGCAGCATACGCTAATCTACAAACTTGTGCAACATGGAAATCAAGTGTCATGTCACTCGACATTAAAAAAATGCCAAGATTTATAGCCGACTGAGAGAAAGAAATTTCATGCTCTCCTACACTTACAAGGGTAAGCAAGGGGCAAGCTAAGGCAGTTCTGGTCTTTTTGAACAGGAGAACCTCTGTTTTATCATTGAGCTTTAACTTGTTTTGTTTCATCCAGGATCGGACGTCAGAAATGCAATTCTGCACAGTCTGGACATTGGCATCGATTTGCACCGGAAGACTTGATGATTTTAAAAGCTGAGTGTCATCAGCAAAAGCTTCAACAGCTACAGTAGTAGTAGTAGTAGTAGTAGTAGTAGTAGTAGTAGTAGTAGTAGTAGTAGTAGTAGTAGTAGTAGTAGTAGTAGTAGTAGTAGTCATTCCATCTGCAATTCCCAAGTGGGGCGTTAGGTGGTGGTCTGTCGCTCTGACAACGGATACTAGATATTTTTACACTGTGTTGTCAGTCGGTTTCTTCTTTAGCTAGTTACACTGATGGCGAATGATAGCGTGTAATTTGTTGTTGTATGTATTATAGACTTCCCTTATTAGGCCTATGCAGTCAATGCATTGTTTTTAGACTTCTTCTTAGTAAGATAGTGTTGTAGCACAAGTATATCAACTAACAAGTTAGTATCTCCCTTCTATGTCTCTGTCGACGTGCGCGTACAACCGGTTGCTTCCCTTTACATGCTTTGCGCTCCATAGAGCGTCGTCGGCCTGAAATAACTTTTTAAAAACTTCAAAACCCAGGGGAATTATGGGTAGGGAAATCCTTTTCTGAAATGACGTCGGCCAAATCCTTCTTTAGTTTCTTTGCTCGAGCAAAGGCAACCTCATAGGTATGGAGCACTTCGTCCATTATAACTCCATCGCTGATAATACTGCTGACAAGTTTCTGCCTTTGTTCACTACCAGAAATATGCAGTTCCTCTCCCAACTTTCGTTTTATTTCAGCCAGCACATCTTCGCGAGAAATGGCGACCATGGTTGCAACCGTAGCTAGTTATCAGTTACTTCCCTTGAACAGATTTCCCAGAATTCTCTATTCTATTTTTAGGTTTGGGATATCCTGTAGCTAAAACCCAAGGGCAACGGGACCACCGCACGTCGACAGGGGGCAATACGAGATACTAACTTGTTAGTTGATATACTTGTGGTTGTAGATAATGTTATGATGTGAATATGGGATGTGAACCTGTTCTGTGAATCTGTTATTTTTGCATGGTTTTGATTAATTGATTTTACTAACACATAGTGAAGCTTGTGATTTCTCATGTAGAGATGAATAAAGATATATTGTATTGCATTGTAGTAGTAGTAGTAGTAGTAGTAGTTGTTGTTGTTGTTGTTGTTGTTGTTGTTGTTGTTGTAGTAAAAATCTAAGTTAAGATGGCGGTTGAATTTTGAGTCATAGTATCTGGGAAACAGTAATTCGAGAATTGTATCCAACAAGCCCATCTCTGAAACTCAGTATTAAAAATTATTCTGTTCTACAGAGACGGCAATGGAGCTGGTGTCGCCTCCTATACCTATAACAATCTGTGCTAGCCTTGAATGCTTCTAAGCTTTATCAATCAATAATAAGAGTAAAACACAACACGGAAACACCAAATGTTTCAGACATAAAATTATGTCATTTATCATACAAACCGTTAAACTGTGATAATCTTATATGTTTTCGAGCTTGATAACTTTGAGGTTTTGATAGTTCAATGGGGGGAAACATTCCAAATCGTTTGCAGTCATCTCGATTAAGTTTGGCGTGGTTTTCTTTTAATATTATTTCATATTAACTTAAAACAATGCGGGCCTATGTTTTATGTCAAATATAATGCACACAATGTTCTTTGTAAATGCATTGAGGAAAAAACTTTATCTATATATATAAATTGCTTAGCCGGAAGTCCTTCTTTGCCTCTACTGTAAAGTTTGTCCGGTATGGACGCTGATCTGGACAGGTGCTTGGCGCTGCGGATCGGCCTGCTGTGCGCTCAAAACCCTCGAAATCGTTATAGCCGACATTTCCTTACCGAACGTTTAACCGTTTCTGAGATAAATAAATAAACAAAATGTCCACAAACTGCAATAGCCTCATTCCGCGCGTTTGCACTCATGTCACCAATCTTACAGCTGAAGGTTACCTGTTCACTTTCTTTTTAATCCATACTTATATGCGCACAAAAATTCAATTTGCACAAAATCTTCCATTACTTCAAGCAACTGTCATACAAGATCTGTGCTTAGGAAAACCATGTTTGTAGAGTTGTAACACGGTTACTTCCCTCTAACTAAATCACTGTTGATGCAGTACCTATGCGCTACCGCGAATACAAATATACCGGAAGTATTATGGTACCAAGGGAGATTACTTGCATGCCTAATATTTTTAAACAAAGGTATGACATTTAAAAATACGTTGCCTAACATAAATACTAAATTACAATAAAATATTTTAGTGCATTACTCAAACATGCACCTATACTCTGTTCTGCAGTACATTGCAATTATCATTTTAAATTAAAATAGTTCAATGCATTGCTCGAGTCGAACATCAACATGTACCTTTTAACCCTTTGAACCCTGGATGCCCCACCAATTCTGAGCCCATTCCCAATAACCCTATTCCAAACAGCAAGTACTAGAAAGAACAGTAAGCTTTGTACGGACCGCAAGACTAAGGTAAGGTTACGGGACCGGTTTATCGGTCTATCGGGGCACAGCTGTTTAAGGGCGAGACCGATTTATCGGTCTTTCGGGGCACAGCTGTTTAAGGGCTAGACCGATATATCGGTCTTTCGGGTTCACTGTTTCGCAGTGCTTCATCATTCGACCCCTGCAAGTAAACTATTGCAATCATTTCAGTGCATTTTTAATGTTTAATGCTAACTCGCAGACAACAGTTGTCTCTCTGTCTACATTTTAAACAGCAACCTGTGTACCCTGGCTTGCCAGGGTACAAAACCACTAGTAAAATATATGTATTCTGCATTCTACGGTGTTTTGTCAGACGATAATATTTTCAACAACAACAATAAACAAGATGGCAAGCCACTGAAATGTATTTCCAGACATTTGCATACATTCAGTCTAAAAAAATAAGCATTTTCAAAAGAGTCGATTTTGTTGGCGGTGTTATGGCTGGACTTTATCCTAACGAAGCCAAAGGAACACATGGAATGATAAGTTACGACCTTAACTATCTGCAAAAACATGCAACATAATAAATCGGTTGAGCTACAAATAGACGCCAGAGACTTTGACTTTTGCGATAGAACAAATATAATGGCAAGGGAGGCAGATTACTACACTAGATAATGTTCCAATGCAGTTTGAAGGGAAAAAATCAGTTCAGTTGTTTTTGAGATATGGCTTCCAGCGGATCGACGGGCTCACCGACCGACAGAACGATATTTGGCTTGATCTGTTTATTGACTGTTTCAAATATTTCCAGCTATGCCTGGAAATATAAAAATCAGAATGCATTGTCTTTTAATAAAACAGGAATAACTAAAGGCCCATTTATTTGTGACAACTTAGACCGCGGTAGAGTGTGCTTTTAAAAGAAGATTCTTAGACAAAATATTTATTAATGTTGAGCCCCGACTCATGCACACCACATCTCTGATTCATAATTTGAAACGCTTCAACTGTAACCAAAAGTATCCTATCCTATCCTATCCTGTCCCGTAACCCGAAGGTCGTAGGGGCACCACAGATGATCGTTTAACCAGCATACTCCATCTTTCTCTGTCCTCAGCAGCCCTGATGGCTTCGCTCAGTGTCAAACCAGTCCATTCTCGAATGTTGTCCTCCCACCTCTTTTTCGGTCTCCCTTTTCTTCTACCTCCTTGCACTGTGCCTTGCAGAATAGTCTTTGCAAGGCCTGATGATCTGGTGATGTGGCCATACCACCGAAGTTTCCGTTTCTTCACCACTGTTAGCAGGTCATCAAAAGTATCCGCGAGTGATATGCATGCGCACTTTAAATTCTGGAATGGTGATGATGATGATGATGATGATGATGATGATGATGATGATGATGATGATGATGATGTTGATGATGATGGCGATGATGATGATGATGATGATGATGATGATGATTATTATTGCTATTATTATTTTGGTCTTGTTCTTGTTCTTCTTGTTCTTGTTCTTCTTGTTCTTCTTTTTGTTCTTCTTCTTGTTCTTCTTCTTGTTCTTCTTGTTCTTCTCCTCCTCCTCCTCCTCCTCCTCCTCCTTCTCCTCCTTCTTCTTGTTCTTCTTCTTCTTCTTCTTCTTCTTCTTCTTCTTCTTCTTCTTCTTCTTCTTCTTCTTCTTCTTCTTCTTCTTCTTCTTATTATTATTATTATTATTATTATTATTATTATTATGCGCTTTGAGCAGGTATGTCCTTAGGAAAAACGTTAAATAATAATAATAATAATAATAATAATAATAATAATAATAATAATAATAATAATAATAATAATAATAATAATAATAGTAATAATAATTAAAAAAAATAATAATAATTATTATTATTATTATTATTAATATTATTATTATTATTATTATTATTATTATTATTATTATTATTATTATTATTATTATTATTATTATTATTTTATTATTATTATTATTATTATTATTATTATTATTATTATTATTAATTTTATTATTATTATTATTAATTTTATTATTATTATTATTATTATTATTATTATTATTATTATTATTATTATTATTATTATTATTATTATTATTATTATTATCCGCACTGAAATGGTATGTCATTAGGAAAAAACGCTATAGAAATTTGTTTTTCACCACACGCAATTTTTTAAAAATATAATTATGTGTCATTCCAGTGAAAGCCATATCTAATAATCAGCGCGCCTTGACTCTCAGTGTACAATAGTATTGTCTTATCACCGTATGAATAAGCCAGCTGCAATGATAACAAAGCTCTAAATGGAATGGAAGAAGGCGTTGATGGCATATAGAAGGAAGGAAGGAGAGGAGGCTTGTGCATAATCAGGAAGAAGAGAAAAGCAGTTTGATCAGAGAGGAGAGATGTTTGTTGAGTTGATAGGAAGACTGAGAGAAGAAATCTTCGAGGAAAGAAAGACTGAGAAAAAAGTTTCTGGAGAAAAATACGGAGAGAGAGAGAGAGAGAGAGAGAGAGAGAGAGAGAGAGAGAGAGAGAGAGAGAGAGAGAGAGAGAGAGAGAGAAACCACAAATAGGCCTAAAACGCTGTTTTTATTTTTAGGAGAGTCAGAGTAGTTTGAGGAAGATGAAGACGAGTTTGAGAAGAGGAAGAAGGAGAGTGAAAGATGCTTGTGGGGGGAAGGAACAGTTTCTGATTGCTAGCAGACAAATTTTCCTAGTCTCGGTCACGTGCTAGAAACGCTATTTCCTTCGAGATCTCCCCCAAGACTCCTCTGCCTTCTGTCATGGACCCCACTTTGGCCTAATTGCTGCTACAGGACCATCGCTTTCTTAATGGCTGCGGTTTTCCATGAAGAAGATCGGGTAGCTGTGAAGAATACTATCCCTATTCCTATATCCCTATCCGAGTATTGTAAGCCTCCCTGCACCATAGTTTGAAGCTTACACAGTATTTCACACAATTCTTAAGATGTAACTTTACAGTACGCCTGTAGCTTACACAGTTTTTTACATAAGTCTTAAAAAGTAACTTCACAGTATGCCTTTAGCTTACACAGTATTTCCCACAAGTCTTAAGAAGTAACTTCACACTTAGTCTGTAGCGTACACATTTTTTCACACAATTTTTAAGAAGAAACTTCACAGTACACCTGTAGCGTACACAGTTTTTCACACAATTCTTAAGAAGTAACTTCACACTTACGCTTGTAACGTACACAGTAGTTCACACAATTCTAAAGAAGTAACTTTACAGTACGCCTGTAGCTTACACAGTTTTTCACACAAGTCTTAAGAAGTAACTTCACGCTACGCCTGTAGCGTACACAGTTTTTCACACAAGTCTTAAGAAGTAACTTCACGCTACGCCTGTAGCGTACACAGTTTTTTTACACAAGTCTTAAGAAGTAACTTCACAGTACGCCTGTAGCTTGCGCAGTTTTTCACACAAGTCTTAAGAAGTAACTTCACACTTGCGCCTGTAGCGTACTCAGTTTTTTTACACACGTCTTAAGAAGTAACTTCACAGTACGCCTGTAGTTTGCACAGTTTTTCACACACGTCTTAAGAAATAACTTCACAATACGCCTGTACTGTAGCTTACACAGTATTTTACACAAGTTTTAAGAAGTAACTTCACAGTACGCCTGTAGCGTACATAGTTTTTCACACACGTCTTAAAAAGTAACTTCATAGTGCGCCTGTAGCTTACACAGCTTTTCAGACAAGCCTTAAAAAGTAATTTCACTGTAAGCCCGTATCTTACTTTTTTTGGACACAACTCTAAAGAAGTAACTTCACACTGCTCCTTTAGCTTACAGTATCCCAGTATCTCTATCCCTATCCACGTCCATATCCAAGATGGTGGTAGGCCTAAATCATTATGCTGCCGCTGATGATGATGAAGATGCAGTCGATGATGTTGATGCTGATAATAAGATAAGAAAAATTCATTATCTTTTACAAGAAATTGATGATAACATTGTTATTTTTGTTGTCGATGGTGATGATGATGATGATGATGATGATGATGATGATGATGATGATGATGATGATGATGATGATGATGTTTTGGAGTAAAACCATATTAATCACCTTAGTCACCCATGCGTGTAAATTTATGGTTGCCTTCTCGGCGAAAGAAAGGCATTAGCAGAAGCCCGCCACCCAGAACGAGGGGAAATGTGGCGCAGCGCTTTGTTATTCTTGAATCTGGAATTCATCCGTCTAGCACGCGAGCGTCAGGATCTTTAAAGTCCATTCGATGGAGTGCATTCGTTCACAGACTAGACCTCGGTCTATACTCTAATCCGAAAATGTACTGATGATGACGATATTTTGT
>JBAHVR010000338.1:32500-67500 GCA_036898135.1 Oncomelania hupensis
GTCGCCGGTTTCCTATGCCGAAGGTCGCGGGTTCGATTTCCGCAAGGGGCGAACGTAACTATGTGACTTAGGTACGAGACTATTGAGGTCACCGAGGGTTTTCTCCGGGCACTCCGGTTTCCTCCCTTCTTTCAATAATGGTACTGGACGCAGTCAATATAAAATTTCAAAAATAAAAATTCGATTTTCTTTCCGTCTTCCAATAGCGATATTCCTGCCTTTACACCACCTGTTTGAGTGATGGATGTGTATTTGTTGTGTGTGTGTGTGAGGGTGGATGAGACAGGTGATGTTGGTATAGATCGCCGCACTTTGAGCCTTATTGATTTGGGGAAAGACGCGTATATAGCATCCAGTATTATTATTATTATTATTATTATTATTATTATTATTATTATTATTATTATTATTATTATTATTGTTGTTGCTGTTGTTGTTGTTATTATTATTATTATTATTATTACTATTATTATTATTATTATTATTATTATTATTATTATTATTATTATTATTATTATTATTATTATTATTATTATAAGCTCAGACGGCTGCTTTTTTTTTTAAGGCGTCGCTCAAAATCAGGATGTACCCCAAGCTGTCCAAGAGGTCAAAACCCCATCCACGCACTAATTAGGCTTAGTTATGCTCAAATTTGACCACGCCCCCTCGAAAGATCCTTTCACATTATCAATGAGTGTTGATCCCACTGAAAAAATTAAGCTTCCAACAAAAAACAAAAAAAATCTTTCGAAAGTATAATTTTTTTAAATGAATAAATACCGTAAATATTGTGTCTATTAATAGCAACGGCAAGCCAACATTTTTTAGATAAATATAGCATATACCAAAGCCGTAAGAGACAAAATCCGTAACAAAAATTGCTCGTAAGGTTCTTCGTTTTAGGTAGTTAAAATGAACCTATTCTACCCCAGATACCAAAGAGCGCTCTTCAAGCCGCCTAGTTCACTCAGTCCAAGATCACGCGGCTATGGTATCGATGTACCGTTAAAACAGGAGGAAATCGCTCCCTGTCAGAACCGAAATAGAAAATTCAAACTTTAGCGGTTGGTTTGAGCAACGAATGCGAATTTTAAGGGTTAACCCCTTTTGGCCAAAAGTAAACAAAGCCTTCGATTTGGGACTTTTTTACAATAGTGACGTGTGCCCGTCGCGCCACCATTACAACTAAGCGATATTTTAATATAAGCGGACGAGAAAAGATTATTCCTTTTTGGCTGTAGTAGAAAAGCTGCAGTAAGCCTACAGATTCACATTGAATACAAAGACTCGGCTTTGGTGGAACGATAGAACGTGCAAAACGTGTTAATCGCACAGTCTCCAGCAATGAAGAAAGCAAAATGAAGACGTGAGTTGAGGTAAAGAAGAACCAAGTCAGCTTATACCCATGAAAGGAGGAGAAGAAAAAGAAATAGGTAGAGGATGAGGAGGTAGTGAAGATGGAAATGAATGAAGAAAGTAGAGGAAGACGAAGGAGAGAGAAAGAAAGAGAGAGAGAGAAACAGACAGACTGACAGACGGGTAGACAGAGAGAGACAGAGAATGTAATAGAGGGAAGAAGAGTTTCTACCCAAGAAATTTACGCCGTGAGTCATGGCAGAAGACGACTTCACTATCGTGGATTTTGCAGTGGATCTCGAGAAGGGTCTACACGTATTTCTCCTGCCTATGACGAAGCAACGATCTGCTGTACACTAGCAGAGCCTAAACAGTCGTTCTTGCTGAATGTCACAATGTGTAGTATGATGTAGTGTGTGTGTGAAGATGAAGAAATCTTATTTATTTATTTATTTATTTATTTATTTATTTATTTATTTATTTATTTTGTATTTATTAATCTTTTGTACTGCAGGGCGCTTTTTCCAAGGTGGCTTGATTATAGGTGTCTTGCAGTGTCAAAGATCACATACTTCAGCGTCATATATCATCCTCACTTCACTTGAATGTGGTCGATAGCGCTTTGTTCAGGTAAACTAAAGTTTATATTGCTACTATTGCGTGGATTGCTCAGTTTTAAAAGAAAGATGTCAAGTAAATGGACTTAACATAACTGAATGTATCGATTTCCACAAATGTCTTATATTTTCATTGGCCAAGCAGAATGTGACTAAAACTGTTATCACATCACATGGTAATTGACCAATAACAGATGACAACGTTTCTAGCAAGCTGTGAAATATATAAGCCGTAACAATACAGGATCTACTTTAACCCATTTACGAACCGCAGACTCCTATGTCTATTTCTGCAAATGACTGGAAAACTAAACAGTCTTCTTGTATTTTTTAAGGCGCGCTAAAACAGCAAGGTTTTATTCCCAAACCGTCCATACTTCACAAATGCTACAGCAATGATGGTCTCAAGTAAATGAAGAGTCAAAATAGTAAGTGGAGCGACTGATTCAGCCAATGAAACTGGCATTGTTTTTCATTGGCTGCCTAAGCTAGAGTTGACTGAAGCGTAGGCCTACATTTTGAACGGTAGCTCATTGGTAGAGCGGCTTACTAGTAACCGAAAGGTTCCTGGTTCGAATCCCGAATTGGCAAACGTGTGACCATATTATTTATTTTATTTATTTAATTTAACGTCTATTCACATCTGTGATATTAGACAACATATTAAATTAGAAACAGATTACCTTAAAATTAAAATTAATGAATTAACATGAACAAAAATTAATATAACTACATAATTATATAACATAAATCTGTTGTTATTGCTTATTTATGATTTATGAATGGATAAGAAAGCAAGATGACAACATAACTCGTACATGCTTATTCGAATCACCGCGGAAAATGTATCTAGAATTATAATAATGGAAAAATACAGATTAATCTATGAATTATAAATATGTAATGAAAATATAACTATTTAACCTAATTCTTCAAGCATAAGCTGTTCTGATGAAAACTTTGTTAAAACTTAAATTTGAACTATTCGGATCGTTTTAAATAATCAGTATATTTTATAAATTTAATTTCAATGATAAATGGTACACATTTGAATGATTACCATCTTGAAAATGACATTGTCATTATAACTTACTTTTTTTTTTCAATTGACGTATTAAAAGTTGTCTCTTAAGAAAATATATATTTGACGTCATATTTTGCATACAATTGATAATCATGCTTTTTAAGCATTTCGTCGCTGTCAGACGAAAACCTCGTAAGTCCCAAAATGGCGGTTTGGAGATAACTTCATAGTTGTGACCCTTGGTCTCTTCCCCATGTTCTGCGCTAAGCTCAAAATTGCGTCTCGAATAGAAAGTTAATAAAAATCCATGAAACCAAACCTTGTATCTCTCTACTGGCGGACCAAACCTCGTATGTTTAGATACGAGGTTTTTACCGAACGTTTTCGCGGTAGGAAGTGACAATGACGCAACATACGAGGTTTTCTTTGTCGCAAAAGTGTGGACGAAAATTGTAAGTACAGAGCACACATAACACTTTGAGTCGTTTGATTTCCTTCACAATTAGACAATGAATGTATGGAAAGGCATTGAATCATGTAGTCTTGAGTTTTCAGTGGTTTTCAGTGGTGAAAGACTTCTCTCTCTCTCTCTCTCTCTCTCTCTCTCTCTCTCTCTCTCTCTCTCTCTCTCTCTCTCTCTCTCACTCTGTGTGTGTTGAAGAGAAAGGGACAGTTCTGGAGGCGAAGAGAATAGATCTAGTGTGGGGAGGGTGTATGTGGAGGTCACTGGATCTGGGGGACGGATGTTAGATCTAGTATGTAGGCTTAGATTGAGTAGATCTCCATATCGCTTGTTTGTGAGAGGGGCGTACAGCATACATTCATTTATTTAAATCGGAATAAAACACTTGAGATTGTTTATGTTAATTAATTTCAGAATCTACGTCGATGTCTGATAACGGAAATCTGTCGTCTGGGACCCTCTGCGGAAAGTGCAACCTGCCGCACGAGAAACAACATCGTCATAGGAACCTGGAATGTCAGGACCCTAACTGCGGAAGGAAAATTAGAAGAACTGGCCCACAAGCTGGACCACTATCGATGGAACGTTTTATGTATCGGCGAAGTGCGCTGGAAAGGCCTAGGTAAAACAACGACCGACAAAGGCCACAAGCTCTATTTCAGCGGTAGAGATGACAGGCACGAACACGGCGTTGGATTCTTGGTCCACAAGAACATTCTAGCCACTGTCATGGGTTGCCGCCCAGTATCCAGTAGACTCATTACCATCCGTCTGAGAGCAGCCCCTTTCAACATCACCATCATCCAGGCCTATGCCCCAGCATCAGACTATGACGACAGCGAAGTGGGGGATTTTTATGAAAATCTACAGGCGGTCCTTGACCAAGTGCCGAAGAACGACATAGTCATAGTGCAAGGCGACTGAAATGCCAAGGTTGGCCAAGATGCGCACCACAACTGGGGAGACACATGTGGACCCCACTGCAACAACGAGACAAATGACAGGGGTCTGAGACTCTTGGAGTTTGCCAGATACAACAATCTGATACTGGCAAACACGCTTGGTCTCCACAAAAACTCCAGACGATGGACATGGCACAGTCCCGGCGGGGAGCATCACAACCAGATCGACTACATCATGGTCAAGAAACGCTTCAGATCAAGCATCAACATTGGCAGGACACGCACTTTTCCAGGAGCAGACATCGGAAGTGACCACGATCTCGTGATGATGTCTTTCCGGCTCCACTTGAAGAGAGTAAATACAGCAAAGTGCACCAGACTGAAGTTCGACCTGGACAAACTGCAAGACCCGGAGGTGGCAGAACTATTTCAGGCCACAATTAGAGGGAAATTTGCACCACTGCTCATTTTGGGGGCTGGTGAAGTAGATGTCAACACCATGACCACCACGTTAAACTCAGCTGTGACAGATGCCGCCACTGAGATCCTTGGCAAGCACCGACCAAAGAAGAAGCCGTGGATCACACCTGAACTTTTGGATCTGTGTGATAAACGAAGAGAGATTAAAAAGAAAAATAACACCTCACAGGGAGCTCATGTCTACCGAAAAATCAACAATGACATCCGAAAAGGCATGCGCACAGCAAAGGAGAACTGGATAGAAGATCAATGCCAGGAAATAGAGAACAGTCTGAACAAGAACAACAGCAGGAAGGCCTACCAGACTGTGAAGCGCCTGACAAGTGTTAAACAGCCCAAAGTCTCCACGATCCCAAGCAAGTCTGGCATATGCCTTACTGAAGAACAAGAAGTCTTGGACAGATGGACAGAGTACTGCTCCGACCTTTACACCAAATGGATACTCATCAGTTCTAGCATGTCCCGAGAACAGAGAAGAAGAAGAAATCCTCCCAATTCTCCGGGAAGAAGTTGAGGCAGCAGTGCAATCGCTGAAGAAGGGGAAGTCAGCGGGAGTGGACAACATACCCGCGGAACTGCTACAAGCAGGAGGAGAAGCGATGATTGATGCCTTCACCATTATCTGTAACAAGATCTGGCAGAGCGGGGAGTGGCCTTCAGGAGTGTGAAAATTACCGCACCATCAGCCTCATCAGCCATCCCAGCAAGGTCCTCCTGAAAATAATACTCAACAGGTTGAAACCCCAAGCTGAACAAATCATAGCTGAAGAACAAGCAGGATTCAGGGCAGGGCGAATTACCACTGAACAGATTTTCAACCTCAGAATAATTGATGGATTGGCTAGAGAGGAACAAGAACTTGAACAGATGGTACAGAGGCTTGACACCACTTCCAGAGCCTATGGAATGGAAATAAGTGCAGAGAAGACCAAAATGATGACCAACAACACCAATAGCATCAACACGGACATCAAAGTCCAAGGCCAATCCCTCAACACAGTGCATAGCTTCAAACATTTTGGAGCCATTGTATCAGACAATGAGTCCCGACAGAAAGTCCTCTCCAGGATCGCACAAACAACTGCTGCCCTGACAAAGTTGAAGCCCATTTGGAAAGACAGGACCATCAGTCTACATTCCAAAGTAAGACTGCTGCGCTCCCTTGTCATCTCCATCTTCCTATATGCTTGCGAAGCATGGACCCTCACAGAAGATCTACAACGATGAATACAAAACATGGAGATGAGGTGCTACAGAAGACTTCTG
Organism: Oncomelania hupensis; assembly: GCA_036898135.1. Lineage (NCBI taxonomy): Eukaryota > Metazoa > Mollusca > Gastropoda > Littorinimorpha > Pomatiopsidae > Oncomelania > Oncomelania hupensis. Next base: position 38,609 of record JBAHVR010000338.1, read on the forward strand.
GGCATTTCCTATACTCAACACATCACCAACAACGAAGTCCGACAGACCATCACACAAGCCATTGGACAACACTATGACCTGCTCACAGTGGTGAAGAAACGGAAACTCCGATGGTATGGCCACGTCACCAGAGCATCAGGCCTTGCAAAGACCATTCTGCAAGCCACAGTGCAAGGAGGTAGAAGAAGAGGGAGACCGACAAAGAGGTGGGAGGACAACATTCGAGAGTGGACTGGTTTGACACTGAGCGAAGCCATCAGGGCTGCTGAGGACAGAGAAAGATGGAGTATGCTGGTTAAACGATCATCTGTGGTGCCCCTATGTTACACTCAGTTTGATGTTGGTGTTTTCTATCAGTATCTGATTCAGCCCCGATGCTTGAATTCCTGATAGGGTGTAACTCAGATTCGTTTATTCACGCAACCCGCTCAAATCTGCATACAAGTCACAAAGTCGACGTATGAAGTTTTCCACTTTTATTCAGCACACATCAACAACTGCATACAATTCTCAATTCAACTCAACAACTTTCACAGCAACTTTCCAAATCACTATCAACAACTTTACTCTCTGAACAGCGACTCGGCTCACGATTAAATAACCTCTCTCTTTTCCGGAAAGATTTCGTACATGGTAGAAAATGACGTACTGCCACCAATCGAATAAAAGATCGTCATCACTGACTTACGTCAATACATATTTTTATATCTTCCAGAACGACCTCTTGCCTCTACATGCATCAGGAAATTTCCATCAAGAGTAAACACGCATATCCAGAAGATTCTCAAATAATATCGACTAACGCAAATTATCAACGTTATACAAAGCCTCTCCTAACAACAATGCAAACTCAAATCAAAGGTAAATAAACACCATTATTGAATACTTTGCAAAACGAAACGATTAGATCTATTGTGCGCGCTTCCGACATACTTTCGTTCACGTTTCAACGTAACATAACCCCCCACTCAAGAAGAAATTTACCTAATTTCTTTCAACAACGTTGAAACGTAATGCACAAACAAAGTTCAGAATTAAAACTTATTTCAGTCTGTCTGAACACTATCAACGTTCTCAGTTCATTCATACAGAGTCAATGGTTTTCATCTTCAAATCTGTTTAGATATTGCCAATGTTCTCCACACAGTCAATGTTGTTTCAACCGCAAGGAAACGGCGCCCTCGTCAGTTACGGTTGTCATCGGCCCAGGGTCAAAGACGACGATCACGTGGGCTTTCCTGGAATCAGTGCGTCCTCCGTTGTCTCCTTCTTCCATCGGATGTCCGATGCAGTCGACGTTGTCAGCTCCCAGGATGCATTTGCTGGGTCTCACGGTCAGGTTGGCTTCTGCGGGACGGTGGAACGGCTCCCTCAAGGTCTGCAGGTGCTCCTTCCAGGTCTGGGTGTGGACTTCATGTTCGACCAAAGTTGTAGAGCCAGGGACATCGCTGAAGTTGTGGGGAAACTCGCCCATAAGGTCCTCGAGCTCCATCTTTTGACCTTCCGTCAAGCTTGGTCCTAGCTTAACATCATCGATGCCTTCTTTGCTGTGGAAGTCTCCCAGTTCCAACAGTTCTTCGCTGTCAAAGCTGTCGTCGGTCACAGCTGCTGTTGCTGCATGCACGGTCTCTGATGGCCTTTCCACGTACAGCTTAAGGAGGTTGGCGTGGTATATCTTGGAATGCGGGCCGACCTTCACCTTGTAGTCATTGATCCCCACCACGGTCTCCACTTCGTACGGGCCTTTCCACTGCATCAGCAGCTTATTATGATCGGTAGGTAGCAGCACCAGCACTTTGTTGCCAGGTTTGAACTTCCTGTTCACAGCCCTACGATCGTAGTAGTGCTTTCCACAGTCTTGGGACTTCTTCAGGTTTTCTCTGGCTATCTCGAGAGTCTGCTCCAGCTTCTCCCGTAGCTCAAACACGTACTGGTAGCTGTTCTTCACCTCTGGGGTGTCTACTTCTTTCGTCCACAGTTCTTTTAGGATGTGCATCGGCCCTCGGATGGTTCTTCCGTACAGCAGCTCGAACGGAGAAAAGCCGGTGGACTCCTGCGGTACTTCTCTGTAGGCGAAAAGTAAGGCGTTGATGTAGCGATGCCATTGTCTGGGCTGCTCGCTGCACAGTTTCTTCAAGGTGGACTTCAGCGTAGCATTGAACTTTTCGACAAGCCCGTTGCACATCGGATGGTAGGGTGTCGTAGTCAAATGCCGGATGCTCAGCAGTCTGTTGACCTCCTTCATGCAGTCAGAGACGAACTGCGTCCCGAGGTCTGTCAGGATCTCTTCAGGCACTCCGAGTCTGCTGAACATGTCCACCAGCGCCTCTGCAACAGTCTCAGTGTCAATCTTCTTCAGAGGCACTGCTTCTGGGTACCGAGTCGCATAGTCCACTAAAGTCAGTACCCACCGATGACCTTCTTCGCTCGGTGGTCTTATTTCGCCGATTAAGTCTAAGGCCACCCTCTTGAAAGGTCGGTCGATCAGAGGCATCCTCTGCATAGGCACTTTCGGGACCCTTCCTCGAGGTATGGTCTTCTGGCAAATGTCACACGATCGGCAGAAACGGCTGACGTCCGCATGAAGTCCTGGCCAGTAGAACACCGCCTGGATTCTATCCGACGTCTTCTTGATACCCAGGTGACCTCCCATGATTGAGTCATGCGCTACTTCCATCACCTGGCGCCTTAGGGGTAACGGTACCAAGACTTGACGTAGTGGTTTCCCTCCGTTGACCCTCGGGTGCTGGAAGATTCGGTACAGGATCTTGGCCTTCACCTCAAAATAGACCGTACCACTGCCCTTGGTTACGTGGTCTTGGCGGTTCCTGTACTTGTTTAAAGTACTATCAGCTTCCTGGAGCTGGATCAGCTTATCTCTGTCCACGATGGCAGCTTTAGAGTTGTCGGCGACTTTCAGTGGCGTAGACGTCTTGTCTCTCTTGGCCTGGGCCCTGGTAGTAACAGCACCGACGATCTCTGGTCGGCAGGGCTGAGCCGGAGTAACCACATTGTCCCGTAGCAGCTCTGTAAGGTCTCCATCGGGAAACGGCAATGGAACCTCCTCCACAACTTCGACGTGTTGAGTTGAGGCAGGACTCCACTCTGGATCGGGGTTGTCGGGTCGTCTCGCGCCGTCGATATTCCCGATCATCAAATCATACAGCGGCTTCTTCAGGCAAACCGCTTCGACTTCGCCTATGTAGAAAGGGGTGTTGACATGAATTTTTGCAACTGGCGCTTTTACACATTTGCTGTCGGCCATGAGTGTCCATTTTGAATCGCCAGTGAACTGTTCTTTAGCGATTAGGTCTTCTCTGACGATGACCCCACTACAGCCAGAGTCTCTTAAGACAGTCACTTCATAATTTCCGACGCGTCCCTTGGAAACAGGCATGTTCTGTACGGTCACAGCTGCGCTGGCGACGACGGGGATGGATTTTCCGTTGGCAAGGAGAAGTTGGCCATCGGTCATGCACTCTTGCACGTCCGCAGGGGTAGCTGTGCGCTTGGTCTCACTCGGAAGAATGACGCTCCCGCCGCACACTTGATGGTCAGATCTACTGTTTTGCCGTTGATTGGAGAACCGCCTCTGCCGGTTGCCCGCCGCTGAATTGTCCGTACTGCTCCGCTGTCCGCTACTTTTGTTTTGAGGACAGTTAGCCGCCCTGTGGTCTGTAGCGTTGCAGGTGAAACAGCCTCTTGAATGCCCTTCCCTGGGAGGAGGCGTGGAGTCCGTCTGTCTCTGGCTCGTCTGGCTCCCCTGGATCTGGTTCCCATGGTTTCCAGTCTTCTGAAAATGTTTCGTCGCGCTGGGTGGCCCCAGGGTTTTCCCATGAGCGATAAGATATCTTTCAGCAGCCTCAGTCACCTCTTTAAGCGTCTGCAGCTTTTGTTCTTCTAAGTGGGTCGCTAGGTCCTTGTGACAGGCATTGAGAAATTGTTCCTTCACGATCAGGTCATGGAGACTGTCGTAAGACTTCCTTTCGCCTGATAACTCCACCCACTTGTGTAGATATGACGACAGGCGTTCCACAAACTGCTTTGGCGTTTCGTCTGACTTGGGCCGGCATTCACGGAAGCGTTTACGGTAGCCCTTCTCTGTAAAGTTGTAGCACTGCAATAGGGCCTCTTTCAAGACGTCGTAGTCTTTAGCGTCATCGTCCGACAATCTGGTGTAGACGTCGAGTGCTTCTCCCGTCAGAAGTGCACTTAGTCGAATCGCCCAGTCTTGAGGTTGCCAGTTAGAGCTTTTGGCAAACCTTTCAAATCTCGCCAAATAACTGTCGATCTGGTCCTTCCCGTCGACGAAGGCTGGCAATTTTGGAGCCATGTGGTCGCTGACGACTTGTGACGCATGCTGATTGTTTTGGATACGCGCCAACTCTAGCTGGTATTGACGATCAGCTTCTAGTCGTCTCTCTTCCATCTCGTCACGCCGACGCTGTTCCTCTAATTCTCTTTCTTCACGCCGTCGCTGCTCTTCTCTTTCTTGACGCCGCTCCTCTCTGTCTTCTCGGCGACGCTGCTCTTCTAATTCTCTTTCTTCTATTCTCTCCTGGGACTTGACGTACTCCGTCAGCTGTTTGCCTTTGAGATTCAGTGCAATCCCTTTCTGCCAGAAGTCAGCCATCTCGATGCTTCTGGAAAGTTCTTGTCTGGAAAATTTTCTAGAAAGTTCTTGACTGTAGAGTTCTTTTTCTGGAAAGTTCTTGACTGTGCTGTACCTTTCTAGACTGTTCTAGAACAGCACGCTTTCTGCAGTAGCGCTGATGCTTGTCACTAGTCGCCTTCGCTGACGCAGGCCCCGCTGTCCTCGTCGTATGCGACGCTGCACCACGCTGGTGTTGATGTATACGCTCCTGTGCTGAAGTAGACGCGACGTCCGCTCGACGCTCGCTGTAACACTGGCGATGTAGCTCCGAGACTGTCCCTTGACGTAGTCTTGCGGCAGCCACGTAGTCCCGATCTGTTGTTCGCTCACGAAGCAACTCTTCAGCGACTACACGCCCTTGCAGTCAACCCGAACCTATCGGTGATGTAGTCCCAGTATGTTGGCCCCTCTCGACGCAACTCGTTGGCGGCTACCCTCGATGACTGCCTCTCGTAACGTTGACTCGCTTGTTGTAGCAGTTGAACCCTTGGCTATGGCGTGAATCGCGGCTTGACCCCCAAAATGTTACACTCAGTTTGATGTTGGTGTTTTCTATCAGTATCTGATTCAGCCCCGATGCTTGAATTCCTGATAGGGTGTAACTCAGATTCGTTTATTCACGCAACCCGCTCAAATCTGCATACAAGTCACAAAGTCGACGTATGAAGTTTTCCACTTTTATTCAGCACACATCAACAACTGCATACAATTCTCAATTCAACTCAACAACTTTCACAGCAACTTTCCAAATCACTATCAACAACTTTACTCTCTGAACAGCGACTCGGCTCACGATTAAATAACCTCTCTCTTTTCCGGAAAGATTTCGTACATGGTAGAAAATGACGTACTGCCACCAATCGAATAAAAGATCGTCATCACTGACTTACGTCAATACATATTTTTATATCTTCCAGAACGACCTCTTGCCTCTACATGCATCAGGAAATTTCCATCAAGAGTAAACACGCATATCCAGAAGATTCTCAAATAATATCGACTAACGCAAATTATCAACGTTATACAAAGCCTCTCCTAACAACAATGCAAACTCAAATCAAAGGTAAATAAACACCATTATTGAATACTTTGCAAAACGAAACGATTAGATCTATTGTGCGCGCTTCCGACATACTTTCGTTCACGTTTCAACGTAACACCCTACGACCTCCGAGTTACGGGACAGGATAGGAAATGCCGGAAGATATGGTATTTCTGTGTTTGACGTTTTGACAGTTTGTGACACCTATAAATATGGCTTTCCTGCGATCTTTGACAACGTTTTCCTCTGATTTTGTGTTGTACCAGGGTCTGTTGTTTTATTCAAAAACCTCGTAACTCAAACTTTTTTACAAAGTTGTAAGTCGAAAACCTCGTAACTCTTCATTTGCTTCCAGTTCTCAACGGAAAACACTTCTTCGACTTTTTATCCCATACTGCCAAATTTCTAGACATTTCATAGTTCCTTTGAAGTAAAAAAGTCATTGGTTTGGCGTTACCCGACTGGTTGAAACAGTTTTTATCGATTTTCTCAAAACAGCAAAAAATGAGATACGAGGTTTTCGTCTGACAGCGACGATTTGGCGATACAAGGCTCGATGATTCCATTATTATTATTATTATTATTATTATTATTATTATTATTATTATTATTATTATTATTATTATTATTATTATTATTATTATAAGAATTGACCAATTGGAGAATATATCAGTGCTTTAGATATTTTCACATGTGATTGTAAGTCTAATTTATATCTAATTTTAAGTTTAAATGACCATATTATTTTCCCCTTACCATCAACTGGTTCGCTGGATAATGTGAATAAGAATAATGTGACCAATAGTCGCCTATAGGTTCTGGTGTCGTTTGACTATAATCTATATATTAATCGAGCAGCCTTTTCAGATCACGAGGGGCCGTTTTAGCCAACCAGCGGCTTTGTTGTGAAGTTAATTTTGAGCTTCAGTTGGCTCCAAGTTTTACAGATTAAAGCTGAACTGTCCATATAATTGCTTCAACGCGAGTTTTGCCATTCGGCGCTCGATCACCCGCTGCCGATACAACGAAACTTAACATTCTTTTCGATCGCAAAACGGCTTTAGTTTGCATTTTACTGCCTCCAAAAACACTGTAAAAACACATGTGTGAGACGGTATTTTTAGAACCAATCATTTTTGTCCTTAGCCCTGCCATCATTTCCGCATACCATTTCTACCAAGGATTTCGTATTTTATTCCAAATCGCTTTTAATCGATCGGCGTTCGCTATATTGTTGTTTAATCCAGTTTCAAGTTTATAACACTAATAAAATCGAGGGGTTCAACATGTTTTATGAAATGGGACCTAAAATCAGTTTAGAGAATTATAGCATCCCGTGGTTCAATGGATAAGGCGTTTGACTGTTAATAAGCAGACCCGGGTTCGAATCTCGCTTGGTACTTTTTTTTTTTTTTTTTTTTTTTTTAAAAATAAAATTTAATAATACAGAGCGAGAGAAATATAAGAGAGATATAGATAATAAAGAAAAAGAGCGGAACAGAGGCAACTGAAAAACAAAACGAGGTGCAAGTAAAATGCTAAAAAAAAATAAATAAATAAATAAATATATAAATAAAAATAAAATCATAGCACGGGTATTAATAACTGCTTCATATTCTTTTTTTTTTCATTTATCCATGATGCGTGTACTTCTTAGAACACTTAACATCTTATGCTTTTTTAAAAAAAATTAGGTATAGGTAGGTCTGTTTAAAAAAAACATTTAGAAAATAACATTATAGTTTTATTGTAAATTTCATAGCATAATTAATTGTCATTCGATTCATCAGAAAAAAATATTAAATTAAGAGCAAACTTTACATTAAAAATAAATATTTAGAATCTAAATTAAAACTGAATTGTTCCCAAATAAATATCTGTAGGGACTAAAGGTCCATATTTACATTTACATGGCTTGGTGCTTTTTTTTTTTTTAATGATTGCCTCAATTTGGTATTTCATTGGTATGTATTATAAGGAAAAAAGTTCTGTGCATGCAGTGATAGCATTGCCTTATTGTTTTAATCACATGCATGTGCAATAAATCAGTAATGCTGTTCTCCTCAAATAAATGATTATTGTGTTTTATTACAATTATAAGTTTATTTTTAATCTATGTCTCTTTTTAGTGATTCACCACTGACAGTGTACTTCAGCCTTCCACTTCCAGAATCATAAACACAACAAAGATTATTATATCAAAGATACTTTTATACAATGTGAATTAATTTTCGAGCTAATGTTAATTAAAAGTATCTTTGATATACTGTATATCTTAGTTGTGTTTATGATTCTGGAAGTGGAAGGCTGAAGTGCACTGTCAGTGGTGAATCACTAAAAAGAGACATAGATTAAAGATAAACATATAATTGTATTTTACTTTCAAAATACTTAGCAGTTCCTGTTGTGTTTACAATTTCTTCCACTTTCAGGCAATTGATATTTCCTACATGTAGTTATTGTACCAACACCACAACATAAACTATACACTATGTAGGCTACAATGGAACATTATAGTCTCAAATAAATTTGACTTCACTCAGTGGCTGACAGCTTGGACACCCAAAGATAACCTATAACGGGCATAAAATCAGCAACACAACAACAAAATATAATAGATACTTTTAATTATACAACAATACAAGACAAATGAATTTTCGTGCTTTGCTCTTCTTCAGATTAAAAACAAACATAAAATGACAAAATGCTGCAGAATGCACAAAAAAAGTCACTTCCAGGAAAATTTTTGAAACGGGCATATAACATCAGGCCCAGCAATTGGGTCATCAAAAATTTATTTGGACGGGTAATAACTGCTAGTCTACAATTAATTAACGAATCAATGAAATGAAACTGGCATTGTTTTTCACTGGTGAAGTTTGGTTAAAAGAACCTGTCATGGGTCACGTTCTGGTGTTCATTTTTCTGTATTCTGTGTATGTTGTCAGTGGGCGGGTGGGTGCTTGGGTGGTGGGTGCGCGCGTGTGCATTTATGTTCGTGTGAAAGCTGAATAAATGTGAAGGAAATCTTCTGATTTGGGGACTATTTTTGGTTGCTCATTCGGATGACATTAGTGGAAAGCAAAGTGTAAAATGGTCGTTCACACACATCTTTCTCCTCTAATCTATTTTCTATTCCTCTTTTTTTTCCAATTAAAGAAGTTGATACATAAATGTTATTCGCATTTTAGACGTATAATTTGAAAAATTGTCAGCTCTCGATCGGACAATATTGCGCTTGCGCGCAAAGCGCGCTCGTGAATATTGTCCGATCTCGATGTCACAATTGTTCATATCCCACGTCAAGATGCGAATTACGTTTAATATGGACATTCTGCAGACTATATCTTCCAAACGTTCTGTGATAGTTGTTGCAAAATCTAGATTGTTTGTTTTTATTTAATGTTTTTATTTGTTTTTAGTTTTAAATTGGTAAAGTGTTTTAACCGTTTAATTCCAGTTGTTTAATATCACCTAAATGTGTGAACAGACATTAAATTAAAGACTGATTAATTGCGGAGTGAACGCGCTATTCTTAATCTTATGATACATTTTCCCATTATCATTCATATTACTATCGGTTCTGGTTGTTATGTGTGTGTGTGGGGGTGGGTGTGTGTGTGTGGGTGTGTGTGTGTGTGTGTGTGTGTGACAATAGTTAAAGTGTACAATAAAGCAAAAACAACAATTACAAAAACAAGAACACGTGCGTATTACGCGTTACCATAACTATAGATAAAAAGTCTGTCAATGCAAGCGCATAAAACTTAGTATTGGAGATGTTTGTCTCCAGTTCTGGATTGATGATTTAGCTCTTGCTACTTCAGTAAGTAAGATTCTGAGTTGTCAACCTGTCCATCAATTATATAACTGTAGTGTTTTGATTGTATGTAGAGTAAGCCTATGTATGAAGCCAGGCATTGTCCAAATTGAAAAAGGATACATTTGGCTTTTTTCTTTTGATCCTGTCCGCTCGTGGGATAGCGGAAGTATTTCTCATTATTGACTGTTGGCGTGCAGCTGCACAGAACTGTGCATTTCCCTGTACTGCGTGAAGTACAATTTTATTACACATGTTTTGCAAAAGGAAAGTAATGTTAAGTGTGGAAAAAGATTGTTTACACTACCTTTTCTGTTTTGCCAGGGTTGGTAAACCTATCCTGTTTCATTGACGAGGTTTCTCTTGTTCAAACATGATCAGTATTTATTTTAAATTCTTCATTCTGTCTTCCTGTCCTGTTTGTTGTGTCTGTCTGTCTGTCTTGCTATCTCATTCTTTCTCTTTTTGTTTTTTCCCCCGTTTTTTTTTTCTAGCAGTAAAAGTAACACTATGGTAATTCTTGCATTGTCTCCTTCATCTTTTTCTCCTTTGTCAGTTTTTAAGGATGGGGTGGGAGCTGGGGGGGGGGGAAGGGAAAGGGACAATGGAGATGAAGAGGACAGTAGCGTTGCTTTTAACTAAAAACTCAAATATAGGCCTACTACTCAAAATAATTGAAGGGCCACTCTCATATTTCATTTAGTTTATTTATTTTTTGCTGCTATCAATAATATCGCTTATATTGCTTATTTCAAAACTTATCCTGTACAGTAACATTCAAGACAATCTTATTCTGACAAGTAATCACATGTGTGAGTTTTGAACTTTCTGCACTGAGTTGAAAAACAAACCCAATTTTTACAAAAAAAAATGACCCTAATTTACTGTTGTCTTGCTAATAAAGCAAAATTTTCAACATTAAAAAGTGATTTGCACGCGAAAGGCTTGCATTTTCTGAGTTCAGTTCAATAATCGGCGCTTTTTTCTGGGTATAAATGGCAGCGCTTTTGCTGCTTTTCTAACCATGCCTGATATGTCCAAGTGGCCCTTGTATTATTTTGAGTAGTAGTATTATATGATTGATCTTTATTTGCAATGACACCAACAACAAAAAATAACAACTGCAAAATGTAGACCATAGTTTAGATGTAGCCTACATTTTTAATGAAACATTATAAGCTCAGTCTAGCCAGTCTTTTTTATATATTTTTTTTATCTTCACAAAAAAGGTGTCATTTGCCTAATCCTTATTTGCAAGTAGTGGGGAAAAAAGGCATAAAATAGACGGTTTGAACCTATTGACCTAAGCCACAAAGAACTAACGCCTTCACTTTAGTCGTGCTTAAGACGGCAACACCTTCTGTTCATAGGTAACATCTTAAACAGCCCACATTGGAGATCACAGCCAACAGAAAATGTTTTTAAAAATGTTGAATTTTTTTCAGATTCACCTTCTTTATTTAATTTTTTTGTGTGTCGTTTTGTCGTAATGAATTTTATGTTACTTTATTCATTTTTAAAAATGGTTTACTTTATTTTAATTTTAATATTATTTTTTGATGAAAGATTTATTCCATTATCACTTTTTTTATGTAATGTCTGTTAATTTACATTGAAAGTACTGTTTAGACATAGCAAAAACAAATCACTTTGTAGAAAGCAACATCAAAGATCAAAGCACACAAAATTTTAAATCTAGCATTGCCGATCGGTGAACTTCAATTATTTGTTATTTATGTTTAAAAAAATGTTACTATGTTTTTATTTTGTTAATATTTATTTTTATTATTTTATTTTATTTTAAACGTAAGCGAACTTAAGCGGAAAACATACTTCGAGAGGCATCATGATCTTGAGATCAAAAGTACTGTACTATAACAGATTTAAGGAAATAAGTAAGGAAGGAAGGAAAGAAAGAAATAAATTAAGAAAAAAGAAAGAAAAAAAGAAGGAAAGAAAACTCACATTTGTTGTTTAAGCTTGTTTGAAAACAGCATTTTTCAATGTTGACTTTGCTGGCTTAACAGTTATGCTTACTTTTAAAATATAACTATAATATTTTAATTATACTTATTATTAAAATTGCCCCCGTAGGGATGCTGGGGTGTTCAGTATAAATAGTATCCCCACTTTCTGGAAATTTAGTGCTTTAAATTCCCACTGTCGCTGTCTTGCTCCTTTGTTCTTTCTCATTCCTACTCTGTTCTATCAATCTACAATACTATCTTCTTCGCTAGACCAGTCACCTACCTTTTTTCTTGAAAACTCTCCCGGGACAAAACTCCTCATTTGTGTGTGAGGTCTGTTGGATCAGCTTGGGAATATTGGACGCTTTCTGCCAAATGGTCATTGAGGCTTCCTATGATGTTATTATTTGCCAATGTAGGCAATTTGTATGGATGTGTTTTGTTCATATTTATAATGATGTTTGTATTCTATTTTGTTTTTGTAAACGGGGGTTCGATAAATTAGAGTATAGCCTTGGCGTCTCCTGCGTGGGATATCTTTATTGTAAAATGACCGGCTGGTGGAGTTCTTTCAGTGTTACCACTGGGGTTGTTTGGGCACATCTTTTATGCAGACTAGGGGCAAGTCCTCTTTCAGCAAAGTTTTGGTCTTGATTTTGTGGTCCTGATTCGACTCTTTGCAGTCCGCTGGACCCTGTAAGCAATGAATAACTTACTAACTACTTTTAAAATGCAAGTAAAGTACATAACTGGGATTACGATGTAAATAGAACAAAGACAACAAAATAAAATCAACATTATCATTAGCCCATCATCCGTCTTTGTACTGATATGATGCGAGTTCCTCACAAGTTATGCGCCTTGTTCGGCTTCTGTTAGATCCTGCTCCAACCAGCGCTTTGAGCAGCTCCGTGACCAGGCACGTGCGCTATATAAGAACAATTCAACGCCGAATGGTCATTGTAGTCGACATTGAGGACAAGAAAATTGAATCGATTTAGTATTAACCAGTGTTTAACTTTAAAAGAAAATTTATGAAAAGAACATTTTAAAAAAATTAGTACTATGCTCTTGGATAAGCTTAAAGGTTTTATTTGTCAAAGGCGTGCATGCAAAGAATAGTGTTTCCGTTAAAGTCCTTTAATCCTAACGGTTAACGTTGATATATAATACGCTATCAAAACTGTAAAAAAAAATCACTGCTCGTTTTGTTAAACGATTAAGTCCACAAAGAGTTTAAACGTAAAGTACTTTTTCCTTTGAATTTCCCTATCTGAAGGTTTCTTGATTTTTTTTTTTCATCTCCTATAGCTGCGTACTAAGTGGTCTTTAAATAAAATAAAATAAAATAAAATAAAATAAAATAAAATAAAATAAAATAAAATAGGCTAATGTAAAAAAAAAAAAAAACGATAAACTTAGGTAATTTTTGTTTAATATAAAATATTTTAAAAAATTCAATAAAGCAGGTTAATATTTTTAAAAAATATAAATAAAATAGGCTAATTTATAACTATAAAAAGAAGATAAGAATAAAATAAAATAGGTTCATATTAAAAAAATATAAACTAAATTTAAATAATATAAAATAGGCTAATATAAATTAAAGGTAACAAATGAAATAAAATATAAAAGCCAAAAAGCATACGAGAAGAGGGCAGAAGGTTTTATCATATCCTGTCCTATCCCGTAACTTGAAGGTCGTAGGGGCACCCACCCCTTGGGGTCATGAGCAATCTTGCCACTGTAGATTGTTCAAACCTATAAAGGGAAAAGTGAAAGCCCCAGTTGAAAACCTGTCTTTCCTTTGTAGGCAAGACAGATTCAATGCGGCAACAGTACCCCCGTTGGAGTGCCGGGGTTTTTCAGTATAAATAGTATCCCCACTTTATGGAAATTTAGTGCTTTAAATTCCCACTGTCGCTGTCTTCCTTACTTACTCTTTCCCATTCCTGCTCTGTCCTATCACTCTGCTATACTATCTTCTTCTTCGCTAGATCAATGACCTACCTTTTTTCTTGAAAACTCTTCCTGGACAAGACTCCTTGTTTGTGTATGAGGTCTGTTGGATCAGCTTGGGAGTGTTGGACGCTTTCTGCCGGGTGGTCACTAGGGCTTCCTATGATTGTATTATTTAGCACTATAGGCATTTTATATGTATGTGTTTTGTTGATGATTTATAATGGTGTTTGTATTCTATTTTGTTTTTGTAACCGGGGGTTCGAGTAGTTGGGATAAAGCCTCAGCCGTTCCCTGCGTGGGATGTCTTTATTGTAAAATGACTGGCCGGTGGAGGGCATTCAATTTTCCCACTAGGGTTGTTTCGGCAGATCTTTTATGCGGATTGGGGGTTGTCCGGTCCTGATTTGGCTCGGAAGAGTCCGCTGGACCTAAAGCAACAATCAATCAATCAATCAAAGTAGGGGCACCACAGATGATCGTTTAACCAGCGTACTCTATCTTTCTCTGTCCTCAGCAACCCTCATGGCTTTGCTCAGTGTCAAGCCAGTCCGTTCTCGAATGTTGTCCTCCAACCTCTTTTTCTGTCCCCTCTTCTTCTACCTCCTTTTACTGTGCCTTGCAGGATGATCTTTGCAAGGCCTGATGCTCTGGTGATGTGGCCATACCATCGGTTTCCGTTTCTTCACCACTGTGTGAGCATGTCATGGTGTTGTCCAATGGCTCGTGTGATGGTCTGTCGGACTTCGTCGTTGGTGAGGTGCTGGGTATAGGGGAGAAAATCGTGTACCTTAAGAATCAGGGAGTTCCAAGACAGCGGCCTTTCTGCTTTAAGAGCTGCTCAAGGTGTGCGCAGAAATCAGGGTCCAACTTAAACTACATTACAACATAATGTTGCGTTGCTTGTGCATTTGATAATAATATTAATAATAGTAATAAAGAAATAAAATAATATAAGAAATAATTAAATATATCAAATAAAATAAATTTCATTCATTACTAGCATTTTTATGAGTATACTGATTTGCTAGGAACGTAAACGCATCCTATCCTAAATTTCTTCACCATGGATCGGTCCAATCCCTACTTATTCCCTCCCCTCATCCCTAACCCCCCCCCCTACTCCTAACGCCCCATTTCCGCACCCCTCGTTTTCAGTCTCTTCTTCACTCCCATCCGCCCTTTCTAATGGGGCTTTGGCCTTATCGAAATAAATAAATTTCAAATGTCAAATTTCCTCCCTCCTTAAAAGCTGAGAGACCGAGTGATTTACTCAGGAACTCTACAGGACAAACTTGGATTTTTTTTCTGCATCCACCTAACTGTCCTATTGCTTACCCTCCCTCTCCACATCCCAGCCACCCTCTCATCCTTCACCCTTGCCCCCCTCACCCCTTTTCACCCTGCCTTTCCCTTTCCCATTTCCCCCTCCTGTGTCCTCTCTCCTAAAAGACTGCCTCCCGTCCTGTACCAAGGCTATCCCTCCCAAGTTTGGGGGGACTGCCTTCTTTCTTGCTTCGTATCCTCCCATTTGGTCTCATGATCGTCTCTGCAAAGTTGTCCTCTCGACTTCTTCATAGATAGCTTGTCGCGTGGTCTGAACGCAAAGACTACACACAGATTTTAGTCCAAGTGTTGAATTGCTTTTAAATTGACATGTGTTACACTTTTAGATTTGTTTTAAAGTAAACACGAGGCAGTTTTTTTAAAAAAAAACCTTTATACTAGATAGTATGATCATAGAACAGTTTATTAGTCCGCATGATCGAATCGAACTATTCCCACAGGCGCATGATATTAAAAATTTAAACAAGTTTTTCTGTATTTTTGTATTGGTTGTCAACCGAAGTCAACGGAAATCGTTCCTGGTAACATCCGAATATATATTGTGAGTCATCGCGGATTGTTAACCGAGCTGTGTTGCATTACCTATTAAAGTTTAGTTATGAGTGATTGGGTGTGTATACCTACGGTTGTGTCTAACTGCCAGTGCCTGCTGCACGCTAGTGATGTCCAAGATGAGGTATAGAAAGGGAGATAATTGATATAATGATTAAAGCAGACGATCTTTGATACGGCTTTTAGAATCAAATTTCGCAAATGTTAAGACACATAATTTACAAATATATAAGCAGATAGTCATTTACATAGACAGTGAATTAGACATTTAATGAGGGGGTTTTCCGCATCGCAGCGCATTCAGAATCATTTTAGGGACAGCCAAAAACTATTTCTGTGTAAAAAACCCTGATGGGAAGTAAGTTATATCGTTTAAAGATAAGAAACTGGAGTTAATTATAGCACCTTGGACGTAATCCTTAGTAGTTGTAATAGTAGTAGTAGCAGTAGTAGGATTAGCAGTAGAAGTATTGTCGCAATAGTAAGAGTAGTAGTAGTAGTAGTAATAGTAGTACGTAGTAGTAGTAGTAGTAGTAGTAGTAGTAGTAGTAGTAGTAGTAGTAGTAATATGATATAAACAGTGGTATGCCGTTGAGTCTTTAAATACCTCTTTGTGATGTGATGATTATTTATATCTATCTCTACTTGGTCTTTTCAAAACTTGCTATTTTCTTGTCAGTTGTCTTTTGAAAAATTTTACACATTTTTGTTCGTTGTCCGAATTCATTATTTTGTTGATGGTGCATGCGTAAGATTAGAAGAAATGTTGAAAGTTTTGTTTGGTTTCTGCGCGACTTTTAAATGTTTATGAATTCGCATGAACTGAGTTAAACATTACGCTGATAATGGACGTACAAGATTTTGAATGTTACCGAAAAATAGTGTAAAGTGCAATGAAATTCGTTGTGTTACAGCTTTTGTTTTTGTTTACAAACAATGGCGTTGTAGTGAAATTGTGTTTGTTTTAAAAAAGACTATAGTTTTATGTATGCAGTGTACCATCTTCATAGCGGAACTCAAACGAAGAAATTAATAAAATTTGATTACATACTGCATGGATGCGATTGTTTGTAGCGATAGAAGACTTTTTCATAAGGTTATGCCCTCTAAGATTGCGCATGACTAGCTAGACTGGCTGAGTTTTCAATGAAATTGGAAAGGGTTGGTGAGTCTACAGTACTTAAAGAACCTTCCCAGTTTTGTCGAAATTAAACGTAACAACTTTCTTATGTGTGAGGCAAAATGGTTTATAACAACTCGATCGATATATAAGCCTATCGATTATTCATTTGTTTGTTGTTGGTGTGTATTTATTTATATTTCATCTTCCGGAGTGCAATATATTCTTCTATCTTTATTTTTGCGTGGAATGCAGTGATGTGGCAAGGAACCGTTCAACTGTCGAACTCATTGTTTTTACGAGAACACGCCTGATATTGAATAGACACACGACAAACAAGAAGGAGAAAGACAATGAAGAATAAGAGGAGGATGAGCATTATGTGTGTGTGTGACTGATGCACAGATCTACAAGAGGAATACATTGTTGTGGCACGTTTTCTTGTGTTTTTTTTATGGGGCGCTAAAGATTCTGATGTAGATTTTGATGGGACGTGGACTACAGTGTTTATACTTTTAAAAAAATTCGGCCATCTTTACACGAGTAGAAAAAACGAACTAGGAGAGTTTCGTAAGAAGAAACCTGAAGAACTGAATCCGAAGGGAATTTTATTGAAGATTTGAAAGTGAGGAGGAGAAAGAAGAAGAAGAAGAAGAAGAAGAAGAAGAAGAAGAAGAAGAAGAAGAAGAAGAAGAAGAAGGAACAATAACAACAGTTTAAATCGAAGAAAGAAAACCAACAAATAACCTTATCGGTAAGAATCAAGTCACGAGTCCATGCAGAAGGAAATACAATTAAAATTACAGGAAAAGATATACATTATTTATTTTTTTTAAATGAAAATAAACAAAGAAATGAAAAGAAGATTCGAATAAAACGGTGAAAAAGTGTGAATTGAGCTTGAAGGGTTAAGAAGAAGTACAACAAGAGGAAAAAGAACAAGAAGAACAAACAAGCCGAAGAAGAAGAAGAAGAAGAAGAAGAAGAAGAAGAAGAAGAAGAAGAAGAAGAAGAAGATCACTGATGTAAAAACGTCAGTAATTATTTTTCGTATTTTTGAGACTAGAAAAAACAAACATATTGGAATGAAAACTGTTTTATAAGACGAGTTGTGCAAAGAAAGGAAACACACAGACGTCCACGAATTGGGGGATTATGTCAAAGGTGTTGAAGGAGGATAATTAGAGAGAAGCAGGCGGAGAAAGACGACAGCTGCGAAGGAGGAGAACGACGATGATGAAAGTGGAGTACATATTCAATAACATATTCATATCAACAACCAATAGGGGAACACCGCATTTGTAGTTGGAGAAAAACAACAAAGTGCCGGAGAGAACGACAAACACTGCTGGTGATGACAGAGTGACAAAGGAAATAATAATCGTTTTCATCGCCGTTTTCGTCGTCGCCAGACACAAAGGACATAAAGCTGCAAAATAGAGAAAAAAATCGGAGCGAGGAGAAAGAAAAAAAAAGAAGAACAAAATAAAAGTTAGAGATTTTGAAACTAATCAAAGTGATAGAGCAAAATAAAAAAATAAATGAATAAATAAAGACTAATAAAAACAGTGGGAAGAGATATAGAGGGGAGGAAGGAGGAGGAGGAGGAGGAAGAAAAAGAGCTAAATTGATGAATGTATTTATAGAAGGGGCCACGTTCTATTCAGCAGCTGGTTAGAGACACTGGCTTGTCGAAGAGAGAGCACTCTTGATGTATGTGAGAGAAGCTTGGGACATCAAGTATGTGAGACTCTCATAGAAAAGTCGTCCAATCTTCATACGGACACGCAAAGGACTTTTACCACTAACTTTCGCTATTTCTTCTGAATGGACAGCCAAGCTTTTCGGTAAGTACACAAACATTGTTGTTCTTTAAGGTGGATTGTCATTGCGCTGTGTAAAATGTGTACGTTCGTTTGTATTTGTTTGCGTAACATTCTTGGCTTTTGTGTATGTGTTTTTGTTTGGGGTATTTTAACTGTCTTATATGTTTAAACTGGACTGTCTTGTATTTTTAAAGTGACTCGTATGTTCTTGGTAATTTGTGTAATGTGAGTCATTTAAGATTTACGTGTAAATTTTTACACATTAAAAACAACAACTTATTTTCAGTAAATATGAATGCTATTTTCTTGTTTTGTATTTTTACGTATTATTTATGAATTCATTAATTTATTTATTCATGTACCTATTTGTATTTTCTTCCAAAAGAAACTTTGTATTTATTTTCTTGTGTATTTATTTATTTATGTATTTATTTACTATGCAATTTATTTATTTACTTTGTTATTTATTTATTTATTGATGTATGTTGTAAATATTTGCTGAAAGTTCAACTTTCTTTCGGTATTAATTTCTTATCTTCTGTGTTTATTTCAATCCTTTTCTTTCTTTCTTTCTTTTTTTTCTTTTTCTTTCTTTCTTTCTTTCTTTCTTTCTTTCTTTCTTTCTTTCTAATGAAACCAGCACTGTGATTGTGCGTTTTGTGTGGACATTTTTGTGCCTAATATATTATATTTTACGTCGGTACATCTGTATGGGTTTGTTTCTTTCTTACTTTCTTTTCTTTCTTTTTTCATTTTAAACTAGCTTTCTGCGTGGAAATTGTATGCGCCAAATATTTTTAATTTTGTTTAGCTCTTTGTTTCTTTCTATGTTTCTATGTTTCTTTCTTTCTTTCTTTCTTTCTTTCTTTCTTTCTTTCTTTCATTTTCTCTCTTTCTTTCATTTTCTCTTCTATTCTTTCTTTCTTTATATCTTTCTTTCTTTCTTTCATTTTCTCTTCTATTATTTTTATCCTTCCGACTCTTCATTGATTTTTACAAAAAAATTCGTTTATAGTCTCAACTTTTCATTGTTCTTTATGGCAATTGTTGAATGGACATAATGCATAATATATCCAAGTCATGTGGACTTTCCGTTATTTTAAATGATTATACTAATTTTTCGTTGTTGTTTTTTTTCCTTTTGTGTATTTGCATTGAAACTCAAATAATCAAATCACTGATCGATATTAAATGTAATTTTAAATAATGAAAAAAATTATGTTTGGTATACAATAATTGATGATAAACGTCAAAAGATCACTACCCTAAGTTACCGCTCCTGAGATAAAAATGTAGTTAGGCCTACTAATGTTAATCTTGAACAAACAAAAAAAGATAGAAAGAAAGGAAGGAATAAAAGAAGGAAGGAAGTAAGTAAGGAAGTTACGAATGAATGATCGAATTTATAAGCTAGCTTGAGTTGTTTTGGAGCCACTTTGCTTCAATGGCGAAATTAATCTAATACTTGTTGTAACATAAATTTTATTCCACAAACAAACCAGATAATAGTACAAGGCAAAACATCAGGGCGCACAAAAGCACAAGGCTTAAATGAGTGCTACCCAACTAATAATAATGTGTCAAAATATCACTGGCGGACGGACGACAGGAAACAACAACAAAACATTGATAAAAATACAAGAAATAGAAAAAAATAAATTTTTATAAAAAGGAAAGAAAATTTTGATTGTATTAAGTTTAGTTTTGATTCCGTAGTCAAGAAAAACGTCGGGATAAAAAAATAATTTGGGTACTTTCAATGATTGATATTCCGATGGTGTGTAAACGTAGCTGTTGCACATTCACTTACTTTTATATTGGTTTTGATTGCCATTAGTGCGTTTGTGTATGTTTGTTTACTATATTAAACTTGGCCTGACAGAAGATTTTAGATTTTGTTTTCTTTATCTTTTAGTCCCCCTGCAATAGTCGAAAAAACAACGCACGAAGCAATTAAACAAACAACAAATAAATGAATAAAAATGTTCATTTTGATGTATTCCAATTCTATTTTATTTTATTTATTTATTTATTTATTTATTTATTTATTTATTTATTTATTAGTTATATGTACTGTTTTTCTTTCTTTTATAGTTTCCTTGTTTTTTTTCTATCTCTGGTCTTATATCTCTCTCTCTCTCTCACACTCTCTCTCTCTCTCTCTCTCTCTCTCTCTCTCTCTCTCTCTCTCTCTCTCTCTCTCTCTCTCTCTCTCTGTTATTTTTCAAAGAAGTTCCGTAACCACTGAAACCCATGCTTGAATTGTATCTTTTAATTTGTTTATTTATTTATTTATTTTTAAATTCAGATTTTTTATTATTTTTATTTTTTTTATTTTACTAAGATGAATGGTGAAGTGCTGATTGTTATGCGATATGTAGCGTCCAACATAATAATAATAATAATAATAATAATAATAATAATAATAATAATAATAATAATAATTAATAATAACCATCATCATCATCATCATCATCATCATCATCATCTTCATCATCATCACCAACATCGTCATTATCATCATAACATCTTTTTTTAAGTGTAAAATGAGAATAACTGGTGTTTACATAGTTTGAGGACTTTGTCCACTTGTGAATATTGATAATATATTTAAAGATAACTATACCCCGAAGGCTATATTCTCCCAATGCGATGGTATTTTCTTCGAACGGTTATAAAGCAGTTTAAATTGAACGGAACAGAGGAAGGGAGAGGAATGGGGGACGGGAGGGGAAAAGGGGTAGAATGAAAGTTAGAGATTTCACCTGAATATTTTGTATTTATTTCAATATTTATACTGCCAGGGCCCTACACAAAGTAGAATGGCCATTTAGGCAGTGAAATGGCCGCAAGGCTCACATGGTAAAACAATTTTAAAAAGATAAATAAAATTTAACACCCACTCACACACACTAATAAACCCACACCCACACAGTATACATACTACCCAAAGAATCAAAAACAATTAAAGTATGGCGAAAAATTACATTTAAAAACCCATCGTTGAGCAGTCGCTCAAGAGAAAGGGAAATATTAAGAAGCAATAATAAAAGATATGAGTCTCCTCTCTGAAAATCCTTATTGGGAAGAGAGGGGACTATAAACTGATTTAAAAAAAAAAAAAAAAAAAGCAATAGGAATTTCATTTGAATGAGGCCCTGAGAAACCTTGGAACCGATGAAATATATGTTGTTTTGGTTTCAAATGCAGTGTCATTTAACCATCAATTGATAGTGAGCTGGTTTCCCATGCCCAAGGTCGCGGGTTCCAACCCTGCAGGAACCAAGGGTTTCTCCGGGTACTCCGGTTTACTCCCTCCATTCAGTAGTGATTTTTGGATGAAGTCTCTCTAAACTTTCAAAATAAAATTCGATTTCCTTTTCGTCTTCTAATAGCGACTTTGTTTTTTTACCACATATTTGAGTGATTGTGTGTTAGTTGTGCATGTAGGAGTGTCTTTAACATGTGAGCGTGTATGGTAGTTTCAGATCGCCGATCTTTGATTCTGGTTTATGAATAAGACGCGTATAGCATACGGTGGTAGTAGTAGTAGTAGTAGTAGTAGTAGTAGTAGTAGTAGTAGTAGTAAGGAGGCACTGTGGTCTAATGGTAGTGCTTCGGCTTGCGGATCTGAAGGTCCCGGGTTCGAGCCCTGGCCGGGCCATTGTGTTGTGTCCCTGGGAAAGACACTTTACTCCTGCTTTCCTACTCCTTCGGATGAGAGTATAAACCGAGGTCTAGTCTGTGTCGCATACATTCCATCATAACGGACTTTAAAGATCCTGACGCTAAGTACTCAGAGCCTATTTTAACTAGACGGGTGAGTGCCGGTGACAAGAAAACACCCAGCATGCACCTAGGTCCTTCTCCCCCATCCCTGGCTGCCCAGGATTGTGCTCAGTTGTCCGGGCGTCAGACCATGCGCCCAAAGGCTGCGGGTGGGCGTCTCGGGCGGCTTGAGTTAGATCCTGTATCGGCCAGCGCCTTGAGCAGCTCTTGAGCTGGAAAAGCGCTATATAAGAACGATTAAATAAATAAAAAATAAAAAAATATAGTGAACGATCGGGGAAAGGAGTGGACCAGGATACAACACTCCAAGAACAGAAAAGAAGAGAACAGAGATTTCACCAGAATAGCTTGGATTTCGAATGAGCCATTGAGTAACCTTGGAACAGATGAAATATATTTTGTTTCTTTCAAATGCTATTCTGTGGGGGGAAAAAAATAAAATGAAATATGGGAAAACTCCCAGAAAGATTTCACCAGAATAGCTTGGAGTTTGAATGGGGCATCAGAGAGCTCTTCGTTGGACGGAAGAGGTATCCCCTTACCTCAGCCGATTAAGGACCGTTTGCCTCAATCAGCTTAGAGTAGCAAGCAGCCGTTTTGCTAAATCCTCTAGCACTTCTAGACGCGTGACTGGCTGAAGAGACGAGGCGCTCGTGCAAGCTGCTATCGTCACAGTGATACGCTTGACGGTGATTTGCCGTCTTTACAATTTTTTTGAGGGTTGGAGGGGGGTTGGTGTGGGTGGGGGGGGGAGAGCTTTGAAAAGAGGAGTAGCGGCAACGTGGGTGAGAATGGGGTGATGATGAAAGCCTGGAAGAGAGAAAGAGAAAAGGAGGGAAAAGGAAGAGAGAGAGAATGAGAGAGAGAGGTGGGGGAGAGGGAGAGATAGGAGAGAGAGAGGGGGGGGATGGGGAGGTTGGGTGCGGTGCGTGAGTGGCACGTACAATGCGAACATTCCTAATCAACTGTTCAAGGTAGTTAGTATGAGTTAGCTTAAATCATTAAACTAAGTGTACTGCGAGAAGGAAATTTCGGCGTGCAATTAAACCGCGGGGGCTTTTACCGAAGAGAATGGATCCGCGATAGCAAAAAAAAGACAGCGGATCCTCGATCGCGCAGCTGTAAATAATATACAACCATTTGTATTATAAAGATGAAGGGTGGGTTCAAGCTGCCTCTTTGGCGAAACAAATCAAGCTCTGAAACGGTTTAATATCAAACCGCGTATAAGAACGCACAGGTAATGTGCCCTTAAATCGAAACTATGTAGGCCTATGATAGGTGGAAGTTCGGCATATAATAAAATAGGCCTATAGAATGTGTATGTGTGAAAATATATATCTGAATCCCATAATTTTTTTATGCTAGCGTTCATTTTTAAACATGCCAATTTGTGATGCTTACCATTTTCATGTAAAATGCAGCAGAGGTTACAACTTTGATAATAATAAGTCCTTGTTGAATTGAATGACATTAAATAATTATTTGAAGCAACTGGTTTTATTGATTTTTCCTTCTTTTTTTTTTGGTTTAGTTTTTGTTTTGTAATTTAATTTCTGTATTTTTATTTGCTCTGTATTGTATTGTATTGTATTGTATTGTATTGTATTGTATTGTATTGTATTGAAAAGTCTCTTATTCTGCGAGTGCTTGTGGGAGCGCTTTGAGCGATCTTTTCAATTTTGGAATTGAGCTTTATAACGGAGATGATGATGATGATGATGCTGGTGACGATGATAATGATGATGATGGTGAGTAGTAGTAGTAGTAGTAGTAGTAGTAGTAGTAGTAGTAGTAGTAGTAGTAGTAGTAGTAGTAGTTAACTGGTACTGCCGCCGATCAGCCCAGATGGCTATGTACAAATCTTCCATCCTAAATCACCACTTTGTTCGCCTAAAAATTACACAAGGCCACTACAAAATACAAAGGCAATAACAGTGGAAGCATAGGGAGATTTGCGAATATGAAAGGGACTCATTTTCGAGCTAGTGACAAAAATAGCCGTGCATCGGTCAGCTCTGTCCACTGAAGGATGGTCAACACCGCTGCATATCTCTCATGGTCACTCTTCATTCTATGGTTCATTTTGGCAACAACAACAAATAGTGTAGTGGGCATCTCGCTCCTCTGTCCGTTGAAGAGTTTTTATTAAATTAATATATATATATATATATATATGTATGTAAATTGTTGTTGTTGTTGTTGTTGTTCTTCTTCTTCTTCTTCTTCTTCTTCTTCACCTCCTTTTCTTCTCCTTTAATTTTAAATCAATGTTGGGTCTTTGCATGAATGCGGATGAATGATTAAACTAAATGTGTGAGTGATTGAAAGAAGGGTTGATTGTAAGATTAGCAAATGAATGCTAAAATCATTTTCTTCTTGTAATAAAATTTTGAATCTGAACAAAAAATTTGAATCTTCTTCTTCTTCTTCTTCTTCTTCTTCTTCTTCTCCTCCTCATCCTCCTTCTTCTTCTTCTCCCTCTTGTCCTTCTTCTCCTCCTTCTTCTTCTTCTCCTTCTTCTTCTTCTCCTTCTTCTTCTGTTCCTACTTCTCATTTTCTCTAACCTCCTCCTATTGTATTTCTTTATTTTTTTTCCTGGTACGAGTGAAAATGAACCCTGCATATCTGAAGGATTTGATTATTATATTTTTGCGCGCCATATCGGATATTCATCTTTTTGATGTTGTGGTCACCGCCATGATCTTTTGTGCAAAGATTGTGCAAAGGAACGTAACGTCCATTGCAGAGTGAA
This sequence comes from Oncomelania hupensis, assembly GCA_036898135.1. Taxonomy (NCBI): domain Eukaryota; kingdom Metazoa; phylum Mollusca; class Gastropoda; order Littorinimorpha; family Pomatiopsidae; genus Oncomelania; species Oncomelania hupensis. Next base: position 63,440 of record JBAHVR010000338.1, read on the forward strand.
CACAGTGAGAGAATGAGCATTTGTCTTTGTCCTTGTTCTTCTTGTTCTTGTCCTTTTTGTTCTTAGTCTTGTTCATGTTGTTGTTGTTGTTGTTGTTGTTGTTGTTGTTGTTGTTGCTTTTGTTTTTGTTGTTGTTGTTGTTGTTGTTGTTGTTGTTGTTGTTCTTCTTCTTCTTCTTCTTCTTCTTCTTCTTCTTCTTCTTCTTCTTCTTCTTCTTCTTCTTCTACTTCTTCTTCTTCTTCTTCTTCTTCTTCTTCTTCTTCTTCTTCTTCTTCTTCTTCTTCTTCTTCTTCTTCGCGCACGACTTGTTGTGAGTGTGTCTTGGGCGACATGGGTTCGAATCATGACTTCAGCAAACTATTGTGTGATTGCTGGATATTACGGGCCAGCGCCATTGGAAGCTCTCTGAGCTTGTAAGTGCGCTATATAAGAGAACTTTCTTTCTTTCTTTCTTTCTTCTTCTCTTTTAGAGAGATCGGATCTCATTCGTTGCCTGCGCGCAAAAAGGAACGATTTTCTCATTTTTGAATGACTTCACTTCAAGGTCAAGGTCGCAGGGTCATCAAATGTTAGTATAAAAATGACAAATTTTCATAAAATTTATTTTTTTTAAAGATTTTTTATATTGAATTTATATTTTTGTGATGCATGATAGATATCAATCACATCGGAGAGCGCAGTGGTTGCAGCACTCGCTACTGTGTCGCAAGTTAAGCACCGTCCAGTGCGGTTAGCACTTAGATGGATGACCGCAAAACGTGAAGCGACAAATAACAACGCCCCCAGTTGACTCAACTGTGACTGAGTACCTACTCTCTTAAGGGTGGGGAAGGTAAAGCAGCGAGGGAGAGAGATGGGCATCACCCTCATTACACTGGCCCAAGATAAGTGTGACCTCCAACATCACGCTCCCCTACGGCCACAAGGCTATGGGACTACCTTTACCTTACCTTAATGTGTTTATTTGCTTTTGGAAGTTGGTGTTGGGTGTTTGTGTGTGTGCGACTTGGTGTTTTGTTGTTGTTATTGTTTTCCATCGTTCTTTTCTTTGTTTTCTGCTCCATTATATTGTGTTCTGTTCTGTGAGTCAATGTACTCACCCCCCCCCTACCCACCCTCCACCCCACCTCCCTAACCCCACCCACCCAAAAAAATCCAGATTGTTGCAAATCTGTGCGAGATGAGTCCCAAATAGTCCAGAAATGATATCGTTTAAAAAAAATGTCCGTCCCTCCGTCTGTCCGCCTTCTGTGCAAAAACTTTAAAGTGGCTTAGTACTCAGAGCCTATTTTAACTATCATAACTACACTTGTTAATATGGTGTATACCCACGAGACTTCGTAAATGATCAGTGAATGAATCACTTAACTTCAAGGTCCAGGTCGCAGGGTCATCAGATATTAGTATAAAAATGACAAATTTTCATTAAAAAAAAAATTTGGTAAAGATTATTATTATTGAACATATATGTTTTGGTTGCATGATAGATATCAATGAGGCACACATACTTTGCAAATTTGGTCCACCTCACTTCAAGGTCAAGGTCACTGGAGCTGTCCAAAGTCGGTTTGTATAGGTACTTTGAAGTGACCTTGACCCTAAACTATGAGAGATATGAAATCCAAACTTGTTGTGTTTAGATATGATAGGTTGATCTTTCATATTTTGTTAAGTTTTTGCGTTGGTGTTGAAGGTCAAGCTCATTTCAGGCCTTGAAAAAACATACTAACAATAGGTAATCGCACATGGAATGGCTGTTTTTTTTTTTTAACCCATAGTATGCTACAACATTGAGTTATTTAATTAGACATGCGTGAGAGTTCACCGAGAGAGTCTCAAAGTCAAGGTCACTGAAGGTCAAGGTCATCCCAAGGTCACCTGTTTGGCATAATACAACTTTTGCTGTAGGTTTTTCGAGATACTACATGTATATTTGGAGCCGGAGATGAAGGTCATCTCAGGGTCAACAGCATAGAAAGATCGAAGTCAGTATTACTTCGCATTGTAATGCCACCGTTTCATTTTTGTTTTCTCTGGAACTCATTTTCATGTTAAATATTGCCAGTTCCATAAGGAGCATGTACGACATATGGGCTTTGCCCTTCTAGCTTTAACTTTTTTTTCTTTTTTTTCTTTCTTTACGTACTTTTCTTTTATTTCTGATCATTTCTTTTCCTTTCTTTCCTTTTGTTATATTATTTTATTTTATTTTCCTTTCTCTTTCCTTCCTTCTTTCTTTCTTTCCTTCTTTTTGTTCCTTCTTTCTTTTCTTTCTTTCTTCATTTTTTAAAATTTTTTCATTTTGTAAAAATTTCTTTCTTTGTTTATTTTTTAAATTTTTTTTTTATATGTCTTTCTTTCTTTTTTTCCAGCCCAATACCTCAGCCTAACTGTAATATTCTCGTCCGACTAGAGCTATAAGGCAGGAGTACAATATAGATATGATCCAACGCCCCCCACCCCACCCCTAACCCCCACCACTCTCACGTACCTTCCCCCACTCCCCAGGCACTTACTCCTTACCACCCATTTGTTTTAGCCTTTTACATAACCGAACATGTAATTCAAACACTGTGGTTTTTTGTTTTTTTTTGCAGCAATACAAACTGTTAATTAAACTCAGTGCCTTGAACAGCTCTTGCCCTGGAAATGCGCTATATAAGAGAAATTAAATAAATAAAATAAATAAATAAATAAATAATGTTTCCCAAAAAAAAGTTAAAAGACAAAATCTGTTTTTTTTTAAAAACCAAAAAAACTTTATGATTTACTCAAGCGATTGTGGAAATGGAGATGGGATTTTAATTTTGAGTTGGTGTTGAGGGGTGGGGGGTGGGGGAAAGGAGGGGATGGCGTGTGGGAGGAGGAGTGTATTGTTAAGGAGAGATGGTATGAGACAATAAATACTTAACTAAAAGGCCAAGAGGTTGGAGTTCCTAATCGGCGTAATTATCTTGCAGTAAATAGCCTTAACAAGTGGAAAGTAAGACCTAAGACGGACATTACATAGATCTACCGTTGTAAGGTCGTCCTTCTTCCTTCATGTAACATGATGCGATTTTCCTAGTTTAGTTTTGTTGGTGTTTGTTTGTTTGTTTGTTTGAATGCAAAATGGTACATCTTGTCTGTGTTCAGTTTGTGTAGAAGCGGGTTAGGGGTGGGTGGGTGTGTGTGTGGATGTGAGGGAGGAGAGGGTTGGTACAGAGAGAAGAGTGTTCAGTTGTACACGCAGAAACAACACTGATTAAACAACACATAATAAATATACACTACATATATAAACACACGTCAAACCGAGATGTTTTGATGTTTATCGTTCATCCACTAATTGTTTTAATAGTGTAAAGGTTTCGTTAAATTGTTTCGGAAATCCCATCCCCGCCCCGCCACTCAACAACACTGTAATTCGCGATTGAGTATGCAATACATACATTTTAAACGGTTGTCAATTTTATAGGTCTACTGTAACAGTATATACTTCTGGATAAAATCAGGTTGTGCGTGTATGTATGTATGTTTGTATATATGCATGCATGTTTGTAAGTGTGCGTATGTGTATGCGTGTGTGTTTGAGTGTGCGGTTACTCTTTTGGATTTCCGTGCGTTGTTTTTGTTAGTTTGTTTGTGCATGGATGGCGACATATCACGCATGGATTACCAATTAAACTTAATTTCTCTTCGTCAAAACCCTGAATGTATTTATTTCATTAATTTAGATTGCATACATTGCTTATTGAGAGGTGAAGGAAGACAAATTTTGCCATAGTTTTCCGGCGACTTGCTCCATCATTTCAACACGATGCCCATGGCCCCCATCCACTTCCTTGACCATGGTTTGTTTGTGTTTGTCCATTGAAATGTGTGGTGAGGAAATGACCGTTGGTCAGTGCGCTCCTTGCTAAACACCTCAAACACACCGTACCATGCAGTGGACCTGGGCTGCATGGTAGTTGGAGAACATTATTGTGGGTTTGTTTAAAGTGAAGAACGAAAAAGGTCAACAGTATTATTGTCATTATTTGTTTGCGCTTGTCAGCTACAGAGCAACTGAAGGCGCTGGC
>JBAHVR010000338.1:72500-125000 GCA_036898135.1 Oncomelania hupensis
AGTTAGTTATTCATTGTTTATTGGGTCCAGCGGACTGCAAAGAACCTAATCAGGACCAAAGAATCAGGACCACAACTTGGTTAAAAGAAGACTCACCCCTGTATAAAAGATCTGCTAAAACAACCCTAGTGGTAACACTGAAGGTATTCCACCAGCCGGTCATTTTACAATAAAGGCATCAAACGCAGGGGACGCTGAGGCTATAGCCTACTCTAATTTATCCGAACCCCCTTATACAAAACCCAAATAGAATATAAACATCATTATAAAATATCAACAAAGCACATAAAATGAAATGCTTACATTGCTAAATCATAATATTATAGAAAGCCCTAGACTCATATACAAATGAGGAGTTTTTGTAAGAGTTTTGTAAGAAAAAAAGTAGATGACTAGTCTAGCGAAGAAGATAGTATAGTAGATTGATAGAACAGAGTATGAATAAGAAAGAACAAAGGAAAAAGACAGCGACAGTGGGAACTTAAAGCACTAAATTTCCAGAAAGTGGGGATACTTTTTATACAGAAACCGCCGGCACCCCCACGAGTGGTGGCAAAATGTAAAGAAGAAGAAGAAGAACACATGACACCTAATTAATTTTTTTAAACTAGTTTTCTCCCCTTCTTCCAAAAATGTAGGACCAGGAATTTGAAAGTGCATGTGTTTGTAGTAAACGTATGGAGGTTGTAGAATGAAAATGGATGTGGAATATCATATTCCAACTATCACCAGCTTTACGGTAAACGAATCGGTATACAATTAAAGCTCACTCACTCGGCCCGATCGCGAAAAAAATTTTTTTTTTCTTTAGGAAAACTTTATTTGCCACATTTTTTTGCGGGGCAAGGCCTGTGTACAATAAAGTTCAGTTCAGTATTTGTTCACGTTAGGTAATTTTAGACAAGAAAAGAAAAATGAAATAAAATGTTAAAAAATCATAACAATCTAACAACTGGTGATTTTAAAATAATATGAGCAATATTAACCATGTCTAGATGATATGATATAAAATGTCTTTCTTTCATAGTCCGTTTTTCTTGGTATTACTACCCTGTTCTTCTGATTTTGACATAATAATTGGGCATTCAAACAAAATATGTCTACAGAAGGTGTCCTGAGCGTGGACCAGTAACGTCCAAAAAATATTTTGTACTCCAAGGCCTCGAAAAAAACATCCTGCAAGGCACGGTGCAAGGAGGCAAAAGAAGAGGGAGACAGAAAAAGCGGTGGGAGGACAACATTCGAGAATGGGCTGGTTTGTCACTGAACGAAGCCATGAGGGTTGCTGAAAACAGAGTAAGATGGAGTACGATGGTTAAACGATCATCTGTAGTGCCCCAACGACCTTTGAGTTACGGGATAGAATAGGATAGAATAGGATAGGACTCCAATAATTTATTCTTAATGTAATTACTAAGTTTGATACGTTTCTTTAACAATTAAGTGCTGCACATTTGTTTAAAAATTTTGTATATATTCGGTGATGTTGCTAGAAATTTTCAACGTAGGCCATTTGACCGATTCAGTCACAAACCTTTAGAACATTTTGAAAATCTTTCGGCCATCATTTTGGCTTACAAAAATGTTGCAACTAATACCACACACAGAACACTGACGAAAAAAAGTGTCACTTACATTTATTAATAACAAAACAATATAAAACTTGATGAAATTACTAAAATGGATGACTAATAAACTCTTCTGAACTGTGAACTTAGGTGAATCCCTGATCATGCAAACACATACAACAAAAAACAGTCTGAGTCAGGTCCAATGTCACAGTGTTTGATGGCGCTGCATCACCCTGATTTGTCACAGTCTGAGAGGTTGTTCAATGCTCTCTCTCTCTCTTTTATTCCTTCATTCCAACACCAAAAGATAAGAAGCGCTGGCCACTGATAAGTTTCGGCTTCTTTTTCGCCGGCATTTCGAAAGACGCACGCCGTTCGCAACAAGGGGAGTTACTCTAACTCTCTCTGCTGATGCGTGTGTCGTCTGCTTGGCGCTTCCGATACGCGATGTTCGACAATAACTCATAACACCTTTATTTCTCCTATATGAAATTACTATGACCAGAAGCAATAACAACGAAAATGACATGAGGCAAGCAAACAAAAAACGGATAAAGGGTGGTCGATTGAGGCATAAAACTTAGGACAGCCAGCGGGCCGATCAGAACATGACTCTTTCGGACATTTTGGAATTTTATAGGTGAATGGCCGATTTGCCGACGAAAACGACATCACTGTATATTATTCACAAACCTCTCAATTTTAGAACTTCTTTCATTATATGACAAACTTAAACTATCTGCAACTATTGCACTAAGATTATTCTTAGCTCCCTCTTTGGCTAATTTATCGCATATTTCATTCAAATCAATTCCGCTGTGTGATGGGACCAAAGAGCTTATTACGGAAAGAGGGGGAACTTCCATTATGTCATATACAAAAATGCGAGACGCTCTCACGGATTATTTCCCTTTGCTCGGGCTGGCTATATTTCATCATCTGCTATATGAATGATCTGTGCGTGGTAACTTATTGAGCCTATGCCATTGCAAAAGAACATTTTTATGGCAACGTTTGCAAAAACCAAACTTTTAACCATCATTATTATTAACATTCCGCTATTGCTGTCTTTTTTTGTAATGTTTACTTATTGACATTTATTAGGTGCTTTTATGCTGCTTATGTGTGTATGTCATAGGTTCGTTTTCTGCCATGGAATTTATTATTTTTTAATCAACGACAGGTATTTTAAAATTAAAATATGCAGGACAGACTGTTTCATTTATCCGAAACTGTGTAAATCCGTAATCGTGAGAGAGAGAGAGAGAGAGAGAGAGAGAGAGAGAGAGAGAGTGAGAGAGAGAGGGGGGTTGGGGGAAGAGAGAGCTCTGTCATTCAATCAATTAATCACAATAAAAAAAATGTTTCACTAATAGTGTGAATTTAATTTATATCAGGTGTCCCCCTACCCCCCAACCCTCTCACCTCCCACCTCACTGGCTTAATAACATTAGTCACTTCATGGAAAATAATTAATTAATCAGACAGAACAATCAGAACCTAGACTACAACATTCCACGCAATATAGATCTAATGCGCAGAAATTCACAGATCAGAACAAGGATTGAGTTTCTACAATACATTTTTTTCCCGTTTACACTCAAACGAAAAGGGATTACAACAGATCAAGGACCATTTTTGTGCCTAGGTAAGGGGTTATCTTGCACAGTATTTGATCACGAGGAGAAAACAGACTTAGTCTAATTTAACTTGTTAACATAAGCAGATTGACGAAGCCAAACTGCCAATCTGACATCTACTTTTGAAATATAAGCACAAATATAGTCAAACAACCTAGCAATAACGTAAACAGTGAGCGACCTGTTGAACGTAAACTGTCAGCAAGCAAACTGTTTTGGATTTAGCACATAGGTATAACATGAATCATTCAAACAGCTCTCCGATTGTTGTAACACTAACAACACTGCAGCGGTCTTAGTTTAGGCCTACATAAACACAAAAAAATGAAGTTTTTCAATTGCAATTTACCTTTCTTTGTCTCTTGGAAATTTGAAAATGGACTTGCCAACACAACTTTTCTTGTATCTTGCATTATGGCAATTGATGGCTGTGCAAAAGTCACCGCCCTGTTTCACTCGGTCGCCTTTTGACTTTCTGCCACGAGCCATTTTCAGCATGTCGACAAGGGAGCATAACTCGTACCTTTCGTCTCGCGGTTCTGTACCAAGTTCCCCCTCTTTCTATCACTAAGCTCTTTGATGGGACCAAGCAAAACACTAGATATATTCATCGTAAAATAATATACTGTAATGAATTACCGTAGATATTTTCTCTCCTATAAAAACTCACTTCTTACTTTGCACTATAAAGCTGAGTAAGAGAAAAAACATCAAATATTTGTTCATAGTGAATGTTGGGAGTGTTATGAAATCGGGACTGGACAACAATGTCTGTGCTGAGGAGTAGATCCACTGTTTATATTTTGATTTTGTTGTTGTTGTGTGCATGTTTTGTTGTTGGAGAACATCTTGTAAGATATATGGTCGGAAGTAATGTCTTCGTTGGTAGTATCCTGTGTCATTAGTAGTAGTACATTACATTACATTACACGATTATTGCTTTAGGTCCAAATCAGGACCAGACAACCCCTGATCCGCATAAAAGATCTGCTGAAACAACCCTAATGGTAAAACTGAAAGCTCTCCACCAGCCAGTCACTTTACAATAAAGACATCCCACGCAGGGGACGCTGAGGCTGTACTCTAATTTATCGAACCCCCGTTTACAAAAACAAAATAGAATACAAACATCATTATTAATTATCAACAAAACACATACATATAAAATGCCTACATTGCTAAATAATAACATCATAGGAAGCCCTAGTGACCACCTGGCAGAAAGCGTCCAATATTCCCAAGCTGATCCAACAGACCTCATACACAAATAAGGAGTCTTGTCCTGGAAGAGTTTTCAAGAAAAAAGGTAAGTGACTGGTCTAGCGAAGAAGAAGATAGTATAGCAGATTGATAGAACAGAGCAGGAATGAGAAAGAGCAAATGAGAAAGACAGCGACAGTGGGAATTTAAAGCACTAAATTTCCAGAAAGTGGGGATACTATTTATACTGAAACCCCCGGCACCCCAACGGGGGTAATTAGTAGTAGTAGTAGTAATAGTAGGAGTAGTAGCAATAGTTGTAGTAGTAGTAGTAGAAGTCGTAGTAGTAGTAATAATAGTAGTAATAGTAGTAGTAGTAGTAGCAATAGTTGTAGTTGTTGTAGTAGTAGTAGTAGCAATAATTGTAGTAGTAGTAGTAATAGTAGTAGTAGTAGCAATAGTTGTAGTAGTAGTAGTAGTAGTAGTAGTAGTAGTAGTAGTAGTAGTAGTAGTAGTAGAAGTCGTCGTCGTCGTAGTCAGGGGCGGATCTGGGGGGGGTGCACCGGGTGCACGTGCACCCCCCCACGGACGACCAAAAAAAAAAAAAGAAGAAGAAGAAGGAAAAGAAGAAGAAGAAAGAAGAGGAAGGAGAAAAAGAAGAGGAAGAAGAATATTCAGAATATCCATAATATTCATAATAATCATCATGCTAATAATCATGCTAATCATCATCATCATCAGCAGCAGCAGCAACAGCAGCATAATGATAATAATAATAATAATAATAATAATAATAATAATAATAATAATAATAATAATAATAATAATATTAATAATAATATTAATAATAATAAAAAGAAGAAGAAGAAGAAGAAGAAGAAGAAGAATAGAGGACAATAATAATAATAATAATAATAATAATAATAATAATAATAATAATAATAATAATAATAATAATAATAATAATAATAATAATAAAGGACAGTAATAAGAAGAAGAAGAAGAAGAAGAAGAAGAAGAAGAAGAAGAAGAAGTTGTTTAATGTATTTAAAGTCTCTCCACCAAAGTGATACAATAATAATTTATTTAAAGTCTTTCCACCAAAGTGATACAATAATAATAATAATAATAATAATAATAATAATAATAATAATAATAATAATGCATTCTCTCCTATTTTCTTTCCCATATCAATCCCTGCCCTCTTCACGCCTCAATCTCCTGTTACCCCCACCCCCTCCCTCCTTTCTTCTTTCGTTTACTCACACTCACCAATCGGCCTACACATGTTAGACATGTAACAGCTCAACTTCAAAGAACGCCGGCCAATTATGACGTGTAACATCCGCTAAAACGTCATATGCCGCTTGCATTTTGCGTTTATGTTTGAGGTTTATTATCAATGTAAAACATTTATTTCCTTGTGCTCTGGGCTCATTGTTGATAGAAGCGGGGACTGTCCAGCCTGTAGACTAAACAAGCACAGTGTCAATGATTAGCGCATGATGACAAGACCGGAAATTGGGCGAGAATACCTCTGCTTATTTCGTTTAATTACACTCCTCTCATTCCAGCTCTATGTAGAACTAGAAGAGTTCATTTTATATTGTGTCACTCTTTATTTAGATAGACGTCAAAGAAGCAACAGCCTAGCGTTGTTGCACAGCATTAGTGTTAGTTACCAGTTTTTAGGAGTATTTCTATTTTGTGAAAAGACATTTTATATTGTGCTGAACCATTTTGTGACCTACCTCACACTGAAGTGGTATGTACATATTTTGTTTGATGATGATGATAGGGATAGAGATAAAGATATTTATAATTTATTTTATTTGTCGTTTATTCTTGTTAATATTATTCTAATCCTGTTTATTCCTAAAATGTATATTTACAGCAGTTATAGAGCAACAGCTTGATCTAAGTACAATTAGGTAGCAACTCAACAACAAAAGAAAGTGTAACACATGTATGTCAGGGCGTTTTGCCCATAAACTGTTGTTGTGAAAGAATAACTGTTCTTTGCTATGAATCTGAGGTAAGATACAAAAACTTCTCTCTATCCCCCCCCAACCCCCCCCCCCAAAAAAAAAAAAAAAAAGAAAAAAAAAGTGCACCCTCCCGCGTGAACCTGCTGATCCGCCCTTGGTCGTAGTAGCAGTAGTAGTAGTAGTAGTAGTTGGTGTAGTAGTAGTAGTAAAAGTCGTAGTAGTAGCCTAGTAGTATAGTGAAAGTAAGGAGTTTATAAGAATCGGGACTAGACAACAATATAATTATGTACTGAGAAACAGAACCACGAATTAGATTCTGTGGTTTTTTTTTCTTCCATGACATGTTTTTTGGGGTTCAATTTTTCACGAAGAACATCTTTCGAGATAATTATTTATTGTTGCAAATATAAATACTCGTGAACTTTACTTTAGTTGCCTCTGTCTTTCTGTTTTTTTCCTTTCATCCTTATCAATCATTCTGATTTTCATTCTTCTCTCCCGACTTTCTTTTGTTTTCCTTTGCACATCGTTCCTATTTGTAAGATAGGCTTTTTGCTAAGTTCACACGGTCTGAAGGCGACAGTGTACAAACAGCTAGTGGCCTTCCTTCTCACGATGCATCTGCCAGCGAGCCGTGTTTGCCAAGTTATGTTGTCTAAGCTGACACAAAATATAGCCTACCAGCGAAGCAACTTCACGTGCACGATACTACATACGCAGGGTGGTGGAAAAGTAACTCCCTATTTAACACTCCTTAGACTTTTGGTACGTGGTACTGCATTTGCATCAAACAAAATGTATTATGATCCTCATAGTGGTGGAATTTAAATGTTTAGTTTGATTTGATGCGGAGAGCCCACAAAGTCCCGTGGCCTGAAAATTTAGACTCGTGTCTTTACGTTAGCTGAGCCCGCTAAGGTAGTGTCAGGCGACAAGCGATTATGGGTTGCTGTAAGAATTACAATGTAATCTAAAATCGTTTGCATTTATTAAATCGTTAAAAAATATTGGCTACGTTGTTTTTTTTTGGTTTTTGTTTTTGTTTTTTACATCAACAACTAGTCACACATTCTATGGTGACTGTTGTACCGATGAGCTACCGGGAAGGCATCCATTATTTACAGGGGAGAAAACGCCATCATGCTTTGTTATTGCTACTTCTTTGCAGGAGTTATCTCGCTTCGCCCATTTCACAACGACTCTAGGCGTCCTCTTTTTTTTTTTTTTCTTCTTGTTTTTCTTCTCCCTTTTTTTTTAATTTTAAAAAATTTAAAATTTCAATCGATTTTGTTCAGCTTAAGAGAAGCAGCTCAAGGCGCTGATCGATACAGGATCTAACTCAATCCGCCCAAAGCGCCCACCTTCAACCTTTCGGCGCATGCGCGTAGTCTGACGCCCAGACGACTGAGCACAATTTGTCGCATCATTGTTTGAAAATATATATATATTTATTATTTGCCTTATGATTATTGCTTGTATTACTCAATTATTTCAATTATAACTTTAGTAGATCTAAGTTTTTAAGCTCGACAGAGAATGTGTGGATGTTTAGACGGCATTCTTGTGACATACACTTGAGAATCTACATATGTTTTCTTGGCGGACCCATTTATGCTGATGTCAAAATAATGATCCGAAAGAGTAGGGGTTGTGGTTATGGTAAGGATAAGGGTTAGGGTTAGGGTTAGCGTTAGATCACTTAAAATTACTTAAGAAAGGGGACAAAAGATGACCTGTGGCGTTACACGAGTGTTATAACAACTGGGTCTTCGCAAGTGTGTGTGTGTGTGTGTGGGCATACACGGTGTTCTCTGGACAAACCAGTGAACATCTACATAACTTGTTTTGACAGACCTACATGTTTTGACGTCAGAACAATGATGCGTTAGGGTTAGGGCTGGGTTAGGGTAAGGGTTAGTGTTCGAACACTTAAAAGTACTTAAAAAATGGGACGAAATATGACCCATTGTCAGCACAACTATGTGGCGTTTCAGGAAAGTCATGATAATACTGTGTACCCTCGGCTGAGTGTGTGTGTGTGGGGGGGGGGGGTGCGTGAATGTTTGTGTGTGTATGTGTGTGTGTGTTTGTGTGTGTGTGTGAGAGAGAGAGAGAGAGAGAAACAAAGACAGACAGACAGAGACACAGCGAGTGTGTGCGTTTGTGTGTGTGTGTGTTGGTGATAGAGAGAGAGAGAAAGAGTGTGTGTATGTGTGTGTGTGTGTGTGTGTGCGTGGTGAGCGCGAGTGAGGAGATAGAGAGAGAAGGAGGGAGGGAGAATTAGGAGGGAGGAGGGGGGTGGTAAGAGCTTTGCTAACTATGACACTTGAATTACATTAGGCCCCCAAATCATTACCTTTCTTCGTAGAATTGTGAGCTATTCAAATGTACATTCTAATAATTGCTTTATTACATCCTAAAGGAATTGTTTGCCCATCGAGAAATATATATAAGTACATATATGCATAAATAATTGTTAGATAAATAAATAAATAAATAAATTAATTAATTAATTAATTAATTAATTAATTAATTAATAAGACGTTAGTTACAACTTTAATTAATGAATCAATCAAGCAAACAAAATTCGATCCTGCTGCAAGTCAGTAAACACTATCAACTCCTTCGAATCCCCCTCCCTACCTCACCTAATCTTCCAACCACCAACAGCTCACCCACCCACCCACACAAAACGGAATTTGAGTGTAGATAATAGGGGTCTTTCGGAACGGGTGAAAGTGATTGTGTGTTCGTTTCGTCCAACGAGAGGCACGCCGCTGATTCTTACGCCGCGTTACGAAACGAAACGAACGTGTTTCTGTGCGCTTTCGATTCCATCACCTAGTTTCGTTGTGATTTTGCGCGTAAGGCTTCTTCTAACAAATCATGATTTGACACGAATGTAACGATTAGGTTGAACTTTAAAGATGGATTAGTGCTCTAACATTGAAGATATTTTACATTCTAGCTTCGAGTTTCATTTTTGTCACATAAAACAGTTTTTAGACTGCTGATTGGTGATACATAATAGATAGATTCTAGACAGCCATGACGGCATGAGGGTTTGGGCACTCTTTTCAGTAGCTCGTTTTAAAATACGTTTTAAGTCTGAGACCGAGTTTAGATCCCCATTATTACTTCTAAAATGGTTGAGTAATGTACCATATACAAATTCAAATCATTTTTGGACATTTTACAAACGATTTAATAACCAAAATGTACTCACGAACATTAGTTCGTGGAAAACCTGATTTCCACGAAGTTTTATTCGTTGTGGTAGGCAGACTTCGTGACCTTTCACCACGGGAAGTAAAAGCGTCACATAAATTGCTGACGTCACAACAATAAGTAGTCCCGATTCACATTCACTTTCACTTTCACCCGCTTCCGAAAGATCCCTATTTGTTTCTTTGCATAGTTCTTATTTGTTTTCACCGATGTAGGCTTATGTTTGTTTGTTTGTTCTCACTTATTAGAGTGTGTGGGTGTGGGTGTGTGTGCGTGTGTGTGTGTGTGTGTGTGTGTGTGTGTGTGTGTGTGTGTGCGCGCGTGGCGCCGTAGTGTCGTTGCTTGGACACACGCTAGCAATGTTTCATGTTCAGCAACATCGGGACGGGTGGCCATACACGGAAGGCAACCCCCGAACAACTAAAAAAAAGAACGAAGCAAGCGCTCGAAACTCCCCAGTCCACCCAGCTGTGACTGAGCGGGTACCTGGAGCTGTTTAGGACCGTGGGAGGAAAAGCAACGATGGAGAGGGGATTGGCACCGCCATCATTAAGCTGGCTTAGAGAAAAAGGAGGTCCCAAACACCTCTCTCCCCAACGACCCAACATGTTACGGGAAAAATTTTCTTTACATATGTGCATTGTGCTATTTCAGTAGGTTTCTGTTTTGTTTGGTTTTGTGTTTGTTTCTTCATCTCTTCTCTCTTTGTTTGTTTGTTTTTATTGTCTTTTTTCTTTTCCCCTCTCCCCAACCACTTTCATTCCCCTCTCTCTCTCTCTCTCTCTCTCTCTCTCTCTCTCTCTCTCTCTCTCTCTCTCTCTCTCTCTCTCTCTCTCTCTCTCTCTTTCTCTGTCTCACCTTCTATCTCTGTCTCTCTCTCTTTGTCTCTCAATTTCTCTCTGTCCTCTCTGCCTCTGTCTCTCTCCTTCTCACTCTCTGTGCATGTCCCTCCCTGTCTGTCTGTCTGTCTGTCTGTCTGTCTGTCTGTCTGTCTGTCTCTCTCTCTCTCTCTCTCTCTCTCTCTCTCTCTCTCTCTCTCTCTCTCTCTCTACCTCAGTGTCCCAAGCTAAAGTAAATAGCATGAAAAATGTAGTACAAGAGCCGTATCAGATTTCAAGCGTCAACCGGCGACGCGAGAAAAAGGCTCAGAGGTAATACACCGAGTTTCAGCGACCTGGTAAAAAGTATGGACATTGTGATGATGAAGTCGGATGCCTCCAGCAGTTTCCACTACCCAGAGTGGAGTCCAGGGGTAGACAGAGGTGTCCCGGGGGTATCGGGCATCGCTCGCACGTGCTGAGCTCGGGGGACGGAGGATGCGCGCGCATTGTGACGGGACACGTACGTTCCAACCCTGGTTGAGGTCTTTGAGAAGCGGGGCTGCTGGGGTAAAAAAAAAAAAACAAGTTCCTTGCAAGGACACTATGAACGGGAAAAAACAAGGATGGACTTGGAACTTATAGCATCTAAGAGAGACTTGAAAAAGCGAAACAAAGAAGAAGAAGAAGAAGAAGAAGAAGAAGAAGAAGAAGAAGAAGAAGAAGAAGAAGAAGAAGAAGAAGAAGAAGAATGAAAGAAGAAGAAGAAGGAAAAAGAAGCAGGATAAGGAGAAGAAGAAGAAGAAGGATGAGGAGGAAAAATAAGCAGGAGAAGGAGAAGAAGAAGAAGAAGAAGAAGAAGAAGAAGAAGAAGAAGAAGAAGAAGAAGAAGAAGAAGAAGAAGAAGAAGAAGAAGAAGAACAAGAAGAAGAACAAGAAGAAGAACAAGAAGAACAAGAAGAACAAGAAAAGAACAAGAAAAGAACAAGAAGAAGAAGAAAAAAAGAGCAAGAAGAAGAAGTCTCAGTCGAAAGACAGCAAGACAACAAAACAAAAAAAAAATCTTGCCTGTAAAGTATTGCGGATGAAAAGGGATGGACTGGGAATTTATAGCATCTAGGAGAGACTGAGAAAAGGCGTTACAAAGTAAGATAACAGAAAAAGGTCTTTCAGGCGAAAGAGAGCAGGACTAAAAACAAAGTTCCTTGCTTGGACAGTATTGCGGAGGAACAGTGAAGGACTATGAAAATATAGCACCTAGGAGAGACTGAAAAAAAGCGTTACAAAGTAGAACATTAAAAAAAATAAGACAAAGAAAACAAAAAGAAAACGAACAAGAGGCCTTGCAAGCGACCAAGAGCAGGACGGACGGAAAAGCCGTTCCTTGCATGAACAGTATTGCGAAGGAACAGGGCTGGACTGGGAACTCATAGCATATAGGAGGAGACACTGGAAAAAGCGTTACAAAGTAAAAAACAGATCAAAAGAAGAAAATGAAGAAGAGGCCTTTCAAGCGACAAAGAGCAGGACTGACCGAAAAAGAAGTTCCTTGCATGAACAGTGGTCAGAGCGCACGACTTGGGTGAGTGCGTCTTGGGCGACGTGGGTTCGAATCCTGACTTCAGCAAACTATTTTGTGATTGCTGGATATTACGGGCCAGAGCCTTGAGAAGCTCTCTGAGCTTGTAAGTGCGCTATATAAGAGAAACAGTATTGCGAAGGAGCAGGGATGGACTGGGAACTCGTAGCATAGTAGGGACAGTGAAAAGCGTTTCAAAGTAGAAGACGAAGACAAACAAGAGCAGCAGCAACAACAACAACAACAACAACAACAACAACAACAACAACAACAACAACAACAACAACAAGAGGTGGTCTTTCAAACAACACAGAGCATGATTGACAGAAAAGAAGTTCCTTGCGTGGACAATATTGCGGAGGAACAGAAATAGACTGGGCATCACAGCAGTACATTAGAGAGTGAAAAGCGTTACGAGAAAAACTAAGAAGAAGAAGAAGAAGAAGAAGAAGAAGAAGAAGAAGAAGAAGAAGAAGAAGAAGAAGAAGAAGAAGAAGAAGAAGAAGAAGGGGGAGGAGGAGGAGGAGGAGGAACAAAAGCAAGAACCAGATGAAAATTATGTTGATGATGAGGAAGAGGGTAAAAAATGGCGTCTGCGAAGAATTTCTTTCTATCTTCCTGTATTTTTATTTCTTCGAATTGTTACCAAATTGAATTTATTTTATTTGCTGCTGTTAATGTTTGTTATGGGTTTGTAATGTGAAGGGAAAAACGCAGCAACGAAATGTCCTGACTGCTCTTTCGATCTTGTTCACCTTTTTTTGCAAACCGAAGATACATATCTGTCGCTGTGTGCCGTCTGTTGCTTTTCGCAGACCAAGGTGTGACTAGGTCAGAAAGAAATTGAAATCAGATACAAAGCAAACGTTAACTCAAAAGTTCGTTTTAAAATGATTTTTGTCCTCTTTATAATCAAGCTGGGAATGGTAGAAATAGGGAAGGGTTGGTGGGTGGCTGGTAAATGTGTGTGTGTTGGGGGAGGGGAGTGTCGTGTGTGTGTGTGTGTTTGCGCGTGCGTGTAAATGTGCGTGTGTATGCGCGCGTGGGTGTGTGTGTGTGTGTGTATTGATAGAACGAAAAACTGAGAAAATGTTGCTGTGTGTGCTGCGAGTGGAGAGCGTCAGGGTGGGCGGGAGTGAGAATCGGATAGTGGTTGAGCAGGTTGTGAGGAGGAGAGAGAGAGGGGGGGGGGGGGCGAGAGGTGGAGGGTGGGGGTGGGGGTGGGGCTAGAGATGAAGCGGTCGATTTGCAGTTTGGTCTAAAAAGGTCAGCTTTTAACACAAACCGCGCAAACACAACCATAAGAGCAAAGAGTGGAAGCGAAAATGTTTTCAGGCTTCGCAATGGATGTAGTGAAATTACAGTAGTGTTTTACATAGATGCTGGGGTCGGCATCTCGTTTTTAAAATTAAAACACGCTTGTAAACTTCTTTTTTTAAATTGTGTGTAGAGTTTTTATTTTTAAAATATTTTTCTATTTCATTTACTTCTACATTTTTTTTTGTAATCTGTTATTTGATTTTAGGTTGTATTTTATTTTAATTAAATTTTTTGTTATTTTATATTAGCTTTTTTCATTTTTAAAAAATTTTTCCATTTACTAAATAACTTTATTTTGAATTGTTAGTTACTATTAAAGAAGAAAAATACAAGAAAGAAAGAAACAAATTCTACTTACTATTAACCCTAAGCTTAACCCTTTAAATTATAACCCTGACATCATCTGTCAAAGATGATTGTCTTCAAATGGAGGAGTTGTGCTGGATCTTTCCAGCACATCATTTTAATAGGCGATGTTAACTATTTTATTCCGTAATGTCTTAACATACTTAAACAAATAGTTTTATTCAAGGAAAAAAACATATAATTTCAAACAATGATTTACAGGATAGGCAACAAGCAAGCTTATATAAGCCCACCCTGTATGACAAAATTCTACATAATAATTAATTGACAGGCAACTGATAGTTTCATATAATTAAAGAAGAATACAACAATTTAAAAAGATAATATAATAAATTAATTAAAGATAATAAGGTTTAGTAAATAATTACACGGACACACACGCACACACATATATAAATAAATAAATAACTAAAAGAAACAAATAAAAACAATGAATCAAATAATTAGCTACAAATTAAATGCGTATATTACTAAAAAATTGACACTTTTAAAACAATAATTGAAAAAGGAGACGTGTGTTTGTGTGTGTGTGTGTGTGTGTGTGTGTGTGTGTGTGTGTGTGTGTGTGTGTGAGAGAGAGAGAGAGAGAGAGAGAGAGAGAGAGAGAGAGAGAGTGAGAGAGAGATGGTTTGAGCTGAACACCGGGACGTTTGTGCGGTGAAGCGGAAAATTTCACTTAGCGAAAACGCTTTGACTGTTTGATAAACTCTTGAGTGGTACTGAAAAGAAGTTGATTGTCAGATAGAGAAAAGGTTTGGTTTCCGTGCAGTAAGTTATTTAACGATACTTGTTCTTGCTTGAGGGTAGCGATAGTAGTTATTCTGATGTTAGTATAGAGGGGACAGTGAAAGAGAAAATGTTCGACAGTTTCATTTTGAAAGCCACATGAGCATGAGGGGTTGTTAGTTAAATGCCGAGTGAACAGATCGTGATTGAGATCACTCAAATTCCTTCTAATCCGACAGTTTATTATTTGGTCTTGCCTTTTTCCAATGTAAAAATGCGGAGGATTGCAAGGGTCGTCTTTGTGAAGATAACGTTTAAATGCTCCTATTGATGTGGTTTGCTGTATGCTGTCTGGTAGAGAATTCCACAGCACAGTGGTTGATGGAAAGAAGGAGGTGTGGAAAATTTCAGTTTTATGACGAGGGATATTCCTTTCAAGCAGTCTACGTCGGTGGTACGGATTTGTACTGGCAACAAGAGGTGGAAGAAGATTATGCAAGTATTGAGGTACATAATTATTTACTATTTTGTGGTACATTATTAGTTTGTGTCTTTCTCGACGAGCTTTTAAAGAACAAAAACCAGATTCCATATAGAGAGTTTCGTGGCTAGTGCCCCTCACTAAACCAGTTATTATTCGTAACCCTTCAAGATGCAGATTTTCTAAAACGTTTGCTTGGGCTTGTGTACAATTATCATATAAGATGTCGGCATAGTCAAAAATGGGCAGGATAAATGATTTGTACATAATTTCAAGTGATTTTCTATTTAGGGAATACTTAAATGATTTTAGACAATTCAGTAATAGTTTTACCTTACTTCCTATGTTTGCAATATGTAAGGTAAAACTATTACTGAATTGTCTAAAATCATTCTTAACATACTTGTCGTATTGGTTTGTTTATTTCTATTGACTTGCTCGGGCGGAGTGTCGGGTTAAAGTAATAATAATAACAATGTTAATAACAATATTAAAAAAAATAAAACTAATAATAATAATAATAATAATAATTTAATAATAATAATAATAATAATAATAATAATAATAATAATAATAATAATAATAATAATAATAATAATAATAATAATAATGTTGGATGCTGTACGCGTCTTGTTCCTAATCGGACTTAAAGCGCGGCGATCTGTAATACAAATTACGCACTCACATGTTTTACAAACACTTCTACATAAATAACAAACACGCATTTATCACTTAAACATGTGATGTAAGGCAAATCGCTATTAAAAGACGGAATGGGCATCAGTGTATTGGGTTGTATTTACTCTTTACAGTTGTTTTTTAAAATTGTATTTAGCTACGTTTGTGTGTGTTAAATTTTATTATATCATTTTGAACCTATGACTGTTTTATTTCATTGTACTGCACATGCATATGACCCTGTAAGCCTTTCTCTTACCGTAGTGACTGCTTAAATTGCTCTGTGTGTATGTGTGCGTGTATGTGTGTGTGTTAGATATATATAGTCTAGTAGCTATACTATATTTGTATTGCTCCCAAATTTTGTGATTGCTGGACAGTAGTGGCCAGCGCTTTGAGAAGCTCTCTGAGCTTATAAGTGCGCTATATAAGAGTAATCTCTTTCTTTCTTTTTCCTAATTATTTTATTGTATTGCTCGATCCATTTCATAGTCTGCGAGTGCTTGCATGAGAGTATATATATGTGAGCGCTTTGAACAGACTTTTCAGTTTGGAATTGAGCTTTAGAAAGTATATTATTGTTGTTATTATTATTATTATTATTATTATTATTATTATTATTATTATTATTATTATTATTATTATTATTATTATTATTATTATTATTATTATTATTATTAATCATTTCACAAATGAATAATTGATAATCCTCGCGTCTCATTACTAAATTCTGTAAGTCTGCCACTAACTTAACTCCTCTCGCACACTATGAATCTGACAAATTGAAATGAAACAATCAGGACTGACAAATATCACGCAGGACGATACAAAGCCTTGCAATTTTAATTGGCACTCCTAAACTCTTTCAACTGTACCCTTCCCCCTCGCTCTCACCTGTTTCTCATCACTCCCCACTTTCAACACCCTCTCTCTCTCTCTCTCTCTCTCTCTCTCTCTCGCTCTCGCTCTCGCTCTCTCTCTCTCTCTCTCTCTCTCTCTCTCTCTCTCTCTCTCTCTCTCTCTCTCTCTCTCTCTCGCCCCATCGCCGTATCTCCAGTGGTAGAGCGTTCGCCTGGCACACCGATGATCCAGATTCGAATCCCTTGATAGGCAAGACACAAAAAAAATGGCCATTTTCACTGTCCATTCTAGCAGTGTGATTGCTCTGGTGGTTCAGTGTTGATTTAGGTCCCTACCTCTTGTGCCCTGGGATGATTATCTCCGTCTGCCATATCGCCAATGGCGGGTTTGGACGTTAAATTTCAATGATCATTTATGACGGCCTACTAGCGCCAAAACCGAGAGTTAACCAATATCACGAGATAATGGAAATTAACACGTAGTATGTGTAATTTACAGAGATACCGGTAATCCACAGTGTTAAATAAAATTATCAGTATTTGCCACGCCTTTAAAGCGCCCAAACCTGATAATTATAAATATCATGAAATAATTACAAATATCATATGAAGTGATAATTACAATTATCATTGAAAAAATTACAAATGTCTGCGCGTGATCATGTTTATTTTTCCGTTTTGGCTATACCAATCCGTCTGGAAATAAGCCATAACCGAACATTGTAATTTTCACTTGATACGTACAATTTTTACGTGTTAATTGTAAATATGTCGTTGATGTTTGTAATTATCACATGATATTTGTAATAATCAGGTTTTAGCGCTAGTAGGCCGACATAATGTGATTTACACAGAATACGTGTTAATTACTATTATCACTGATACCTGTAAATGCAAGTTTTAGCGCTAGTAAGCCGCCTTCGTCAGAATTAAGCATGATCACGTAAAAACTGTAATTTTGTAGTGAACATTGTAATTATTACGTGATAAATACAATTTTCGGTTTTGCCGCATTTCCAGGCAGATTGCTAGAGCAAAAACTGCAAACTAAACATGATCACGCGAAGATATTTATAATGTTTCAATGATAAACACAATTATCCCTTGATAATTGTAATTATCCCATGATATTTGTAGTTATCTGATGATATTTGTTATTATCAGGTTTTGGCGCTAGTGGGCCGTCATACTCATTCTCTCTGTCTGTCTCTCTTTTGCCCCTGTACATGCACACACACACACCCTCTCCACCTGCACCCACACCCATATTTCCACCCACACGATCTCTACACCCCGTCCCAACCTTCGCCACCCTTTGTTAAAGACAAAGGTTCCTAATTTTTCGCAGCCTTTCCCATTCGCCTATCTGTCTTTCAAACTAGAAAACTACTCCCTTCCACTGGCTATTATATACTTTGATTTATGAATTACAATATAACATCTTCTGTTATCCATATCTTCTAGCGTTTAATATTAGGATTTGTCGAATCGGGATCTGATCACAACTGGAGCAATGTCGCCGCAAGTTTGACATGACTGTCGGGATATTTTATGCGTGTATTTTACGTTTCCGACCATTCATTACTCGTAGCACGCACAAAGGTGACATGACTTGACGAAATTAACACTGCCACAACTTTCAGAGAGATTAAACGTCAAATAAATTGTGTTGAAAAAAGAGAGGGAAAAAAAGAACACAAAGAAAAGGAATTTGTGCTTAAGGAAAAATAAAATTATTGTGCTAAATTTAAAAAAAAAAAAAAGAAATAAATTGTTCCGCTCAGATCCTTAAGGATTTAAAGTAAAATGGTTATGAGAAGCAATAAGGGAAAAGTTTGTACAGTGACTTATTCGCGATACATGTTTAACATCTTATGCCGTACACTCTACAAAGCTTTACTTTACCAATCCTTTGTGTTTAAAAAAATCTTCTTGGTACAGTCATTACGCCTTACTCAGTACCGCAGGCACTCAATATTCCTGCTTGGATAATTCACAACAACGCCTGGGAGCATGTTCCGTCACGCAGCGCTGCGTTAATCTGTTGGGCGCCTGTGACGCTATTCCAAAGGGAAATAAGCCATTTACTGCTGTAGCAGACGACCTTTTAAAAGTTCGGGCACGAAGTTTAGAATGTTCGCAAATATTAGACACACCCACACATATATACACACACACACTCACACACATCATACTTGTTTAGATGGCGCTGTTCTGACAATTATGAAACGCTACATACGTTGTGTTGACAGTTGGCAATATTTTGTCCCATTTTTAAAGTACTTTAAAATCTTCTACTGCTAACTTATAACCCTTACCCTAACCCTAACTCTAACCTGAACACTCTTTTGACGTCAAGATAACAAGGTCCGTAAAAAGAACCGCGTAGATTTGTATAAAATTGTCAAAACAACGCGTCTAAACATAACCACACACGCACACACACACGCACACACACACACACACAGTATGAACATATTAGCAAATAATCATCTCTTGCAGTAACATTCTTCTCTTCATCTTCTGGTTTTTTTCCGGGCAGTTTTGATCTCCACCTTTGACGCTCTTTAAATAAAATCTTTGATATAAACGGTGTGCGAGAAAACTTAAACGTTCTGTATATTCCATCATTTCCAGTATTCACGTGGTAAACTTGTGGTTTCGGCTCATCTGCCTACCAAAGTAGACGGTACAACAGTCTGCTGCAGGGCCCAAGACGACAAAACTGCAATCATCACCATGTTAGTGACCCCCAGGTTATTGGCTGCGGCGCTACACAGGCCGTATTTGTACTGGCAGCTCCAGGTAATAATATAATATATCCGTACACTTATTGCAACTACCCGTGGCTATTAGTGCTGGTAACTAAAAAAAAATCAACGGTTGCTCCAATACAGTTGAAATTCTGTCCAGAGTAGTCTTGGGCTGCAAGAGGAAGCGCCGCTCTGATTGGGCTTGTTATTAGGCGTGGATTAGTAGGGTTTATACGACTCTAAATCTTCCTTATCGTCGTCCGCATCCTCAGCATCAGCATCCTCAGCATCAGCATCCAAAGTACCAGTTTTGTGTTTGGATGTAACAAACGTGTGTTGTGTTGTATTGTTTTCTGTTAAGTTGTGTCGTGTTGTATTGTGTTGTAGTAACATTCTCATCTTCTTTTCTCCGTGTTCCCCTCTTCCTCCTCCGCCTTCTCCTTCTCCTCTTCATCATCATTTCTGTGAACAACAAGAGAGTGGTGTCCAGCATCGTGGAGTACAATCATATTAAAAAGACGGAGTATGGCGCCCTTTTCCGGTTCTGTACACTACCTAAGGCGCTTGCCACTGAGATCTAATAACAACACACGCAACAACAACATCAAAACAATCGCTCTCTGCTCTGCACTGCAGCTGCTACGCTTTGGGTAAGAAATCATCAAACTTCTTACTTTTTGAAGTGACAAACTGCGGAGGCTTGGGATGTTCAACGTTACGCACTTGCCACACACTTCAAGTTGGCAAAAAAGCAATCGCTCTCTGCTTTCTATACTTTCGACAAGAAATCACCACACTCTTGACAAATTGCGTCACTAATGGGGTTTAACCCACTTTGCCCCCAGTAGGTTTGAATTATGCAGAGTTAGGGCTCGGGAATCACAGGAAAGCTCAGTCGGCAGTATGCTCGCCAGAAGTGCATGCAACCTGGTTCGAATCTCGACGTTATTCTCAGAAAAGTCGGCGACTTTCTGTAATGGCTCACGGTATTCTACGCCCACCCGTGTGTCCACAGCCGCACGCTAAAGACCCCGCCAGTAGGTCAAATAGGCTACAGGTGACATGTTGAAATGAGCATGTTGGCCTGTGCACAAACGTGAGAGTAATAGGCCTGTAAGGGGAAATAGCAGCAGCTGTGATGTTACTGGTCGATTATAAAATATAGCAATATTAATTACTGGAGATAAAAGTAGTTCAAGAAGACCCCAATCTTTCAGTAGTAGTAGTAGTAGTAGTAGCAGCAGCAGCAGCAGCAGCAGCAGTAGTAGTAGTAGTAGCAGTAGGAGTAGTTGTAGTACTACCGCTTGTCAAACGATCATTTTCCGCTTTATGTTATTTCGTGAAATGTAAGCCAATGAGTAGGAATGTCTTTGAAAGAGGATTCTGCCCCTCGGCAGCACCAAAGCATCGGCATGGTTAGAACTTGCACTGGTTGTTGCAAGCAGCTGAGGCTTGAGACCCCGGGGATAAGAACCCTCGCCGGATCCCCCTGGGCTTCACTCCTCAGGCAGCGTCCGGAATCCGTGGAGACGGCGCGTCCCGGGACCATTTATCACTAGGCTAAGGCCCCCGCCGCTTAATAACCTGGGAGCCCTTATTGCCTCGACACCGCCTCTCATTGGTTCCCGTATTTTCTATGATTGGCGAACATTGTTAAAAAGGCTGAAATCAATGTTTAGCCTTTCGTCTATACACAAGAATGTGGTTTTAGACAAACAAAGAGGCGACCCTTAAAATTATATATACCAAGTGTGAAATGACGATGATTATGAAGATGATAATAAGATGATGCTGAGGAGGAGATGCTGAGGAGGAGGAGGAGTAGGAGGAGGAGGAGGAGAAGAAGAAGAAGAAGAAGAAGAAGAAGAAGAAGAAGAAGAAGAAGAAGAAGAAGAAGAAGAAGAAGAAGAACTTGCACAGTTCACTTTGACAACATTACAACTTCAGGTTAATTTTCCTGTTCATTTGTCAACCAATATTTATTACACGCATTGGAGAATCCATATAGCACATTGCATCTCAGCGATTTAGAAAGAACAGACATAATTACATATATAGATAGATATATATAGATATATATAGATACAGATATATATAAGCAGGATGCACATGATAACATTCAACTACTCCCAGCAATCGCATCATAGGTCAGCTGTTTGAGTGGAAGAGTCGTAAATATAACTAAAATAACAATAAGTACAGTTGCAAAATAAAACTGTAATAATTATTATTAACACAATAGAACTTACCGGCAGTAAAATGAACAAAAAAATAAATAAATAAATCCTATCCTATCCTATCCTATCCTATCCTATCCTATCCTATCCCGTAACTGCACCGTAGGTGCACCACAGGCGATCGTTTACCCAGCGTACTGCATCTTTCTCTGTCCTCAGCAACCCTGATTGTTTCGCTCAGTGTCAAACCAGTCCATTCTCGAATGTTGTCCTCCCACCTCTTTTTCGGTCTCCGTCTTCTTCTACCTCCTTGCACTGTGCCTTGCAGGGTGGTCTTTGCAAGACCTGATGATCTGGTGACGTGGCCATACCCTCGGAGTTTCCGTTTCTTCACCACTGTGAGCAGGTCATCGTGTTGTCCAATGGCTTGTGTGATGGTCTGTCGGACTTCGTCGTTGGTGATGTGCTGGGTATAGGAGATTCTCAAAAGTCTTCTGTAGCACCTCATCTCCATGCTTTGTATTCTTCGTTGTATCATAAATAAATAAATAAATAAATCACCCCACCCACCCCTACACATAAAATAAAATAAAAATCAATATAGAGAGGCGGCGTAGGCTTCGGCCGTCCTGCTGCGCAGTGTACCAAGAAGCGTTGTCTTCAAAAGATTTACTTTAATAATGCTCTTGCATTATCCATCTGAAGCTGAGGCTTGGTCTGAGATTCTTTATTGTCTATGACGATTTACCTAGATATTTGTCTTTGGGTGCAGAACATATTTATCACTTTTACTGAAAATTCATGTGTAAACATATTCATCAATAACTAGTCTAAAGCCAGCTCAGTACGAATCAGTGTTGTACGAAGATTGTTGTCTGTCAACCTATATAGGCCTACCTCAAACGATTTTGTATGATATATCTATGGGTTGTGAGAATGGTGGGGAGGGTAGATGTTTAAGCGGGTATGGATAAGGGGAAGGGGGAGGAGATACATATGTAAGCAAATTCGTCATTTGCCCAATAGGCAGTCAAGTTCGACAGGTCAAACTGGTTACACCCAAAAATAAATCAGTCAGCTATTCAATCTTCGATTTTAAATAAAAATGTTGAGTAATATTTTACAAGCACTCTTCCATTTCATTATAGACTTTGTTCAGAAAGAGTCAAAGATGTTTGATGTCAACTTAAAACAAAGAGAATACCTACATTTTGTGAGTTATTTATTTCCAGTTTGGGGGGAATCAGTAGTTTTGGTTCAGCTATTTTATTTTATTTTATTTTATTTTATATAAACAAAAGCACTGCATGTAACCATTGTTTCTTGATGGTTTTATGCTTTTCCTTTTTGAGTCGTTCTTTCTTTCTCATTTCTCAACACTCTCCCTACTTCTCAATCTGTCTGTCTGTCTGTCTCTATCCCCCCCCCCCCTCTCACTCCCTTTTCCCCCACCCCCTTCTTGCCGCACCTTCCTGCGGGCCAAATACGCCAAAGCCGGGAGCTGTCCTAACAAGGCAAAGCAGCATTTCCATGGAGTCTCGTCAATAAAAAACACTTCTTTTGCACACGGCACGCTATAAAATCCTTCCCGCCTAGCTATTGGTCGTTTGATTTTTTTGTTTAGCTCCGCCCCCTTGTTAATGGCTGCTTGACCGATGTGAAGTGTCATGGCTGTCAATCAACATGCGTGTTAAACAGCCAAGAAAAAAAAGGGTCAATTTGTGTGTTGGTTTGCACTGAAGTTTGTGTTGTTGTTTTCAGTTAATTAATTCTCGTTGCGCAGAACTATTTTGGGTTGTATGTGCAACTCTGCATGCGCGCACGAGTTTGCATTTAATTAGTGAAAGCGCAGTCGCATACTGCTTGTATTCAGTATGGTTTTTGTGTAGTAGGCCTAACTTCGAACTGACTTAAGCTGCGAATTTGTTGCCGACTGTGCTTGTGAGTATCTTAATATAATCTATAAAGTGTGTAGCCTGCCACAGAAATGTACATTATTCATTTTTGGTTATTTATTACCTTATTTTTTCATTCATTCATTCGTTTATTTGTTCTGTTGCTTGTTTGTTTTATAGACTAGCATAGGGTAATTTAAAATGTTAACAATTAATCATAAGACACATATATTCCTTATCTAACTCACCACTCGTCTTTGATCAGCTATAGTCAATGTGGGTTTTGTGTGTGTGTGTGTGTGTGTGTGTGTGTGTGTGTGTGTGTGTGTGTGGGTGGGTGTGTGTGTGTGTTTGTGTGTGTGTGTGTGTGTGTGTGAAAGAGAGAGAGAGGGAGAGAGAGAGAGAGAGCGATGGCAATTTTCATCATCTGTCACCCTTTCCTTTTCCTCTGTGGCTAAGTTTTTGTTTACTTTTTTTAAAAATGTTCGTGTCCTCGCATTTTTAATTGTACTGAATTGTATTTGTGAGTAATTCTGTATCCATGTCATTGCGGGGTACGGATATTGCTTTTCTTATACTTCAACGCTCGCTCGATTCATTGTTATTATCATCGTAGCCTAACAGGCTTTTAAAAAAATTGTGTGATATTGCATAATTATTGAGTGTTCACGCCTAGAGTTGTCACGATTAGGCGTAAATATACATCAAAATAATATTGTACGCGTCGACTTATTTCTTTAGTCCGAAGAAATGTATTCGTTTGCTCGTTTATTTGTACTGCCTATTTACTTAGAAGACTTCTGGGAATTTCCTATACCCAGCACATCACCAACGACAAAGTCCGACAGACCATCACACAAGCCTTTGGACCTGCTCACAGTGGTGAAAAAAACGTAAACTCCGATGGTATGGCCACGTCATCAGATCATCAAGTCTTGCAAAGACAATCCTGCAAGGCACAGTGCAAGGAGGTAGAAGAAGAGGGAGACCCAAAAAGAGGTGGGAGGACAACATTCGAGAATGGACTGGTTTGACACTGAGCGAAACAATCAGGGTTGCTGAGGACAGAGAAAAATGGAGTACGCTGGTTAAACGATCATCTGTGATGCCCCTACGACCTCCGAGTTATGGGATAGGATAGGATAGGGTAGGGTAGGATTTACTTAGATATAAGTATGATTACTTTTTATTTTTCTCTTCTTCCGGGCTGTATATATCTCTCTCTAACTCTAGATTTATTTCATTTTTTTACATTTCAACGTTTAGATCTGTTTTCATTTATATATTTTCCAATAAGACATTGTATTATGGATTTTGTAGACTAGAGTTTAATATTTATGTGTCGCGTATAAATATATGCTTTTTGCTATTTTCATTTTTTAAAAATATTTTGCATCAAAGACTCAAAGTCAAAAACTCAAAGCTTCTATTTTTCAAATATTTAGTTAATTAAGAATCTTTTTTGTCTTTTTTTAAATTTTATCTCGTTTTCCATTCCTTCCTGCATTCCTTCTATCTTATGTTCTCTTCCTCACTTCTTTTTTTTTCTTTCTTTCTTCAGTTTTTATACCGACATGTTTTACCTGTTTCGTTTGCGTTCTACCTCCGTCAGTTTTTGTTTTCTTTCTTCCTACATTTTCCCTTTCTTTCTCTTATTTAATTTCTTCCTCCCTCCCCCCTCTCCCTCCTAATGTTCCTTTCTTTCTTGAGTCAGTTTCGTACCAAAATGTTTCGTCTGCTTCTTTGCGTGACCTATCTACATCAATTACACGCCAACTTGCAAAGAAAATGAAGAAGTGTCTCAGAAGCAACGAGACTAGCACATGCACCTAAAACGATAATTTCAAACGTTTTTGCCTTGCCTTTTCTTGTAAAAAATCTTTGTTGTATTAATGTCGATTACAAAAACTGTGGTAAATAAATAAATAAATTAAGTAAGTAAGTAAGTAAGTAAGTAAGTAAGTAAGTAAGTAAGTAAATCAATAAATTCAATTTTGTATGTTTTAAGTTGTTTTAGTTTAATTAATCCTTGGGATTGAACTGCTGATCTCTCATTTTATTTTGTTGTGACGAGAACAGCCCATGAAGGCCCCGTGGGTGAAGTGAAGTCCCTGCTTGCTGTAGGTCCAGGTTAGTGCATGGTCGTCTTCCAACAGAGATGGTAGTGTGGTAGTTCAAGATGGTTTCTTCCATGATGTTCTACTGGAATAAAGTTGAACAGGAGCTGTACCAGTGCGAATACTGGATTTCCATTCGCCTTAGGATGCATGAGAATTCCAATTTACATTAGCTTTTTCTTGAGTGCTGGCTGGGATTCCAGTACATCTCAGAGCGTATGGCAATTCCTTTAACATGGTGAAGAGTCCGAATCGAATTGCACTGGATTTTCATTCGTTATGTAACGTACACAAGATGAAGAAGAAGAAAAAGCAGAAAAAGAAGGAGGAGAAGAAGAAGAAGAAGGCTGTGTATTAAAAATGCGTGACGTACCCAAGAAGAAGAAGAAGAAGAAGAAGAAGGGTTTATATACAAACTCCTAAGGGATCAAGCAGATGGGAAGAGGAAAGCGGTTTCAGAGAGTCGTGGAGTTCGTTTGAGGAGTGGAATGTTTATGGATAGTTTGAAAGGAGGAGAGGGAGGATTAGGGTATCCAAGAGAACTTTGGCTGAGAATTTGTACTTCATGTTCTCCAATCAAGTTTATATTACCCACCTGGGCTACACCTTTGGCAGAGCCCCGCTGGATGTGCATGCGCGTGCTTTATCGCGCCAATTTCACGGGTATACATAGCACCAGCAAATCGCAGCACATGTAGCCTGTGTAAATCTGAACACAGAAAATTGTGTTTGGAACACAGGCCACAGACAGTATTCTTTGATGTCAAACTGCAAGGATGTATAGCAGCCTTTTGTCTACATTTCTTTAATATTAACATTCTTATTCAGTTAGATCTGCATCTGTGATTATTTATGAGGAGGAGAAGAAGAAGAACAAAACCAAGAACAAGAAGAGAGGAAGTAAAGGAACAAGAAGAAGAACGTGCTCGAGGAAAAAAGAGAAGAGCCAAAAACAAGAAAGAAAGAAGAAGAAAAAAGAAAGAGAAAAAAGAGAAAGAGAAAAAAGAAAACTACAGAAGAAGAAGAAGAAGAAGAAGAAGAAGAAGAAGAAGAAGAAGAAGAAGAAGAAGAAGAAGAAGAAGAAGAAGAAGAAAAAGAAGAAGAAGAAGAAGAAGAAGAAGAAGAAGAAGAAGAAGAAGAAGAAGATGATGATGATGATGATGATGATGATGATGATGATGATGATGATGATGATGATGATGATGATGATGATGATGATGATGATGAAAGAAAAAAAGGACAAGAAGAAGTAAATTAAGTTCACATATACATACAAAAATATTATTATTATTATTATTATTATTATTATTATTATTATTATTATTATTATTATTATTATTATTATTATTATTATTATGAAGAAGAAGAAGAAGAAGAAGAAGAAGAAGAAGAAGAAGAAGAAGAAGAAGAAGAAGAAGAAGAAGAAGAAGAAGAAGAAGAAGACAACTAGCTCTTTATCTGTAAGGCTGGTGGTGTACGTAGTTAGACGTAAACTCGTTTACACAGGTGTGCGATGGCTAATTGGTTCAGATCCCTAGCATGTTTCTGCACAAAAGTCGGGCGGAGATATTCTTCGCTCCAATCGGGGCAATCAGATAATCTCTAAGTTGCAAAACCCGTGCATTTTCTTTGGTATAAGTAGCTGCTAACTTATTCGTCACCTGAGAAATAGGCGTGAGAACATTTTATTAACGATGTGAGATTTTTCTTCGTTTTGCGTTAAAAACTATTCGTTTTGGAATACTTTAAAAAGAACAGTAGATTCCATTAAGGCGGTCTGTAATATTTTATTTTGATTTATCCGTTAACCTAAAACGGTATATTAAATTTTTAATACACCTGCATTAATAGACCTACTACTAAGGTGTGAGACATTTCTCCCCTGTTAATTGTCTTAATTTTATGTATTTCACTCACTTGTAATTTGCTTTTTATAGGTCGCTAAAATAAAGTTTAAAAATAGTTTATAGGGTGGATGAAAAATAACTACTCTGCATTGAAAATTGTTAATATCAACGTGAAACAAAAATTGGGGATCTGTACAGAAGCAGAATTTAATTGCTGTTCTCTGTCTTCATCTAACAGTGACGAGAGCAGCTCAGTTATGGCCCGTAGCCTGACATTTGGTGTTATTTCCAATGTCAATTCAGCAGTTGACGGGCCAATATTAGCTGCTCTCATCAACAGGGAGATTAAATCAGATTTCAGCAAATCTATATTCAACCACTAACCACTAGAAAGATCATACTATACATATCGTTGCAAGCAACTGCAATATACTATTTTACGAGGGATAACCAATTTATTTTTTATTTTTTAATTTTATTTACCTTATAGTCCCTTTTTTCATAGGGAAATTCTGGGCCGCCTTCCCTGGGGAAAGCGTAGTCGCAGCCTGTGGCGCGCCCAAACCCAACCTACTTAACATTAGTTGTGCTTTTGAAATTTTGCTGGGGGAGCACACCGGAGTACCCGGAGAAAACCCCCGAGACGTTGCCCGAGTCGAAAGTAAATAATATTCGGAGAAACATAACGCCCAGATGCTGGATCGAACCCACACCTGTCAGGCGCCATTGGTTTCTGGCCTGTGGACAAGGCAAGTTAGTCCCGCCTTAGCCCACTTGGCCACAACGCTATAAAGAATTAATATGGAATTAATTTTCAAGCACATTGGGGCGAAGTACAACTGAACAGGTTTTAAACCTCAGAATAATCTGCGAGCAATAGCTACAGCACCAACAACATTTATATCATGTATTTGTAGACTTCCAGAAAGCGTTTAACTGAGTCTGGCATGCAGCTCTGTGGGCAACCATGAGAGTGTACAACATCAGCCCTACAATTGTTGAAGTCATCAAAAGCCTGTATGACAAGGCTACCAGTGCGGTCCTCCACAACAGCGCCATCGGGAACTAGTTCAGAGCAACAATCGGTGTTCGTCAAGGATGACTACTCTCTCCAACACGCTTCAAAATCTTCCTAGAGCGCGTCATGCCAGATGCCCTTGCAGATCACGAAGGCACAGTCAGCATAGGGGATAGTGCAATCTTTAACCTTTCTTTTGCAGATGACATTGACATTTGTATTCTTCGTTGTAGATCTGCTGTGAGGGTCCATGTTTCGCAAGCGTATAGGAAGATGGAGATGACAAGGGAGCGCAGCAGCCTTACCTTGGAATGTAGACTGATGGTCCTGTCTGTCCAAATGGGCTTTAACCTTGTCGGGGTAGCAGTTGTTTAAGCGATCCTGGAGATGACTTCCTGTCGGGACCCATTGTCTTGGAACTTTGTCCTTTTATTAGCAAAATCCCATATAATTAAAGCATGAAACAAGGCTCATAGCCCAGGGGGCATTTTAGCCAAAAAAAGGGGAAAAGGGGGGATGGGGAATTACATTAAAAAACAATGAACGGCACAAAAAAGCTGCTCCATAGGCATTATAAGATAAACCTCTGAAATGTCAAACACCCGTGTAAATTTTTATGTTGAGTCAACATGGAAAAAAAAAAGTACAGCATTGCATGGTTCACAAAATAAGACTGATACAATGGCTCCTAAAGATTTGAAGCTATATACTGCGTTGAGGGACTGGCCTTGGACTTTGATGTCCATGTTGATGCCATTGGTGTTGTTGATCATCATTTTGGTCTTCTCCGCACTTATTTTCATTCCATAGGGTCTGGAGGTGGTGTCAAGCCTCTGTACCAACTGTTCACGTTCTTGTTCCTCTCCAGCCAATCCGTCAATGTCATCCCCAAAACGGAGGTTGGAGATTGCTCTACCTCCTATGCTGACCGTGCCTTCGTGATCTGCAAGAGCATCTGACATGATGCGCTCTAGAAAGATTTTGAAGAGTGTTGGAGACAGTAGGCATCCTTGACGCACACCGATTGTTGTTATAAACCAGTTCCCGATGGTGCTGTTGTGGAGGATTGCACTGGCAGTCTTGTCATACAGGCTTTAGATGACTTCAATAATTGTAGGGCTGATGTTGTACACTCTCATGGCTGCCCTCATAGTTGCATGCCAAACTCGGTCAAACGCTTTTATGAAGTCTACAAACTCGTATAGATATTGTTGAAACTGTAGGTATTTCTAGCATATTATTCTGAGGTTCAAAATCTGCTCAGTGGTACTTCGACCTGCCATGAATCCTGCTTGTTCTTCAGCAATAATTTGTTTACCTTGGTGTTTCAACCTGTTGAGTATTATTTTCGAGAGGACCTTGCTAGGATGGTTAATGAGGCTGATGGTGCGGTAATTTTCCCACTTCTGAAAGTTACCTCTTTGGGGAAGAGTGACGACAAGCGACTGGGTCCATGGTTTAGGCCACTCCCCACTCTGCCAGATCTTGTTACAGATAATGTTGAGTGCATCAAACATCGCTTCTCCTCCTGCCTGAAGCAATTCTGCGGCCGGGTACGTTGTCCAAACCCGCTGACTTCCCCTTCTTCCGCGATTGCATTGCTGCCTCAACTTCTTCCCGGAGAATTGGGAGGACTGCTTTTTCTTCTTTGTTATGGGGACATGCTAGAACTGATGGGTTTCGGTTTGGTGTGTGATTGTAAAGGTCAGAGCAGTACTCTGTCCATCTATCCAAGACTTCTTGTTCTTCTGTAAAGCATATGCCAGACTTGCTTCGGATCGTGGAGACCTTAAGCTGTTTAACACTTGTCAGCCGCTTCACAGTCTGGTAGGCCTTCTTGCTGTTGTTCTTGTTCAGACTGTTCGCTTTTTCCTGGCATTGATCTTCTATCCAGTTCTCCTTTGCTGTGCGCATGTCTTTTTGGATGTCATTGTTGATTTTTCGGTGGGCATCAGCTCACTGTGAGGTGTTCTTTTTCTTTTTCATCTCTCTACGTTTATCGCACAGGTCCAAAAGTTCAGGTGTGATCTACGGTTTCTTCTTTGGGCGGTGCTTGCCAAGGTTCTCAGTGGAGGCATCTGTCACAACTGAGTTGAAGATGGTGGTCGCGGTGTTGACATCTACTTTACCAGCTCACAAAATGAACAGTGGTAAAAAATTTCCTTTCCATTGTGGCTTCAAATATTTTTGCCACCTACGGGTCTTGCAGTTTGTCCAAGTCGAACTACAGCCTGATGC
Source organism: Oncomelania hupensis (assembly GCA_036898135.1). Taxonomy (NCBI): domain Eukaryota; kingdom Metazoa; phylum Mollusca; class Gastropoda; order Littorinimorpha; family Pomatiopsidae; genus Oncomelania; species Oncomelania hupensis. The sequence continues at coordinate 103,001 of JBAHVR010000338.1, forward strand.
ACCTTGCTGTGTTTACTCTCTTCAAGTGGGGTTGGAAAGACATCATCACGAGATCGTGGTCGCTTCCGATGTCTGCTGCAGTGCTGTAAATAAGATAAATATATTAGCATATAGGCTATATTAGCTGCAATCGGGGTAGGCAGAGATAAGCTTTGCACCTGTGAAATAGTTGTGAGAGAATTGTTCGCAATGCATTCAAACAGTGTTGTTTATTTGAACTACTTTCAGTGCCTTAAGTAGGGAACTGAGGACTAAAATAGCTGAATGGGAGACCTTACTTTGTGAGGCAAGTGTGATAAAAGTTGAACGCTGTGATGTTTTTGTTTCTTTTATGAAAAGGAACTATTATTTTCGTTTAAAAAAATATTATAAATGATAATGTTCCTATCTTTTTCTGTATGTCTCTCTGTTTATACATTTCTCTCTCTCTCTCTCTCTCTCTCTCTCTCTCTCACACACACACACACACACACACACACACAGCGTTTATTGTTTGGAAAAAGATTTTTTAAATCTTATCTTCTTATCTTCTCTCTTTCTTTCTGTCTGTGTGTGTCTCTCTCTCTATGTCTCTGTCTCTCTCTCTCTGTCTCTCTCTCTTTCTCTCTCTCTCTCTCTCTCTCTCTCTCTCTCTCTCTCTCTCTCTCTCTCTCTCTGCGTTCTACCTTTCCCTCACTCTCTCACCTTCTTGTGCTGTCAGCGTGCGGGTTTCCCCCAAACTTCATTAAACACATCATGATCACGCCAACTACCTGTCTACGTTCTAAAGTGGACATCAGCAACCATCTTGACCCTTAGAACAAACAAGCCAAGGTCAATAGTTAGTGGACATCTTGGCATTTGCTTGACCATTAAAGAGATGGGAATGAGTGAGGGAAGAGAGTTGGATACGAGAGAGAGAGAGAGAGAGACAGAGAGAGACAGAGAGGGTGACAAAGAGAGACGGTGGGGTAATAACATTGTGTGTGGGGGGAGGGGAAGGGAGAAGGATGGTGCTGGGAAGAGGAAGAGATGCGTTTTTTGGAGGAAGACAGGGGGAAGGAAGTGGGGCCGAGGAGGGAGGGAGTGGGGTATATTTTCCGTGTAAAGACGACATCCAGCAGGACGTCACGCAGTGAGTAGCATTGCTGGTCATTTGTAGGCGTGTGCGGGCTTTGATGACCCTTACCACGAGGCCGCACCACCTGAAAGTAAGTCCGAGAGCGAGAGAGCTTCCTTTCGTTCTGACTAGCCGAAACTTCTGCATGAAGCACACACCTGAAACACAATATGTATAGGACTCGTAGGTCTCTGATGCTCAGAATATATTTGATGCTATCCATTCTTGTACTATGCAGCTGTGTTTGGCCTTTGAGTCGCCCAGGAGCTTGCCCAAGCACGTTCGGGGATCCTCAGCACTGTCATTAATTTTACACCATTGTCCAGCAAGTATAGCAGGAAAAAATATGTTAGTTTTAAAAGTGCTATGTTGGTCAATGTTTTATGAAGCATGGTTCCCTAAGTAGGAAGTATAAATTGGGGCATGGTATTGCTGGACAGCAGGAAAGTGATTTATAGTTGCGACAAAGAACATCCATAATAATACATTATTTGGTTATATTATAAAGTGTCGGGAAAATGTAGCATGTTGTGGGAGGTGGTGAGAGATCAACGTGGTGGAGGGGTGTTATTCAAGTGATGGATAGCGGGTGGAGCACCCGGGAAGAGAGCTGGGAGGGGAAAATGGTGACCTTTTTACTCATTGTACACTACCTTAGTTTTGTGTCTAGATATTACAGACGTGCCTTTACCGCCCAATTTAAGCAAATTAGCTTAACCTATAGGCGAAATTATATTATTTGTATTATAATTGTAATAACAATAATAATAATAATAATAATAATAATAATAATAATAATAATAATAATAATAATAATAATAATAATAATAATATTATTATTATTATTATTATTATTATTATTATTATTATTATTATTATTATTATTATTGTTATTTTTATTATTATTATTATTATTATTATTATTATTATTATTATTATTATTATCATCGGTAGTAGTAGTAGTAGTAGTAGTAGTAGTAGTAGTAGTAGTAGTAGTAGTAGTAGTAGTAGTAGTAGTGGTATTGCTGTCATTTTTATATAGCGCTTTACCAGATCACGAGGTGCTCAAGGCGCTGGTTGAGACAGGATGCAAACTGAAACCATCCAAAGCGCTAACTTGCTGCTTTAGGCCTTTAGACAACTGAGCAGCTCTGGACAACCGGGGGCGGGGTGAAAGGGACCTAGTGCGTGCTGAGTGTATTTTGCTGAAAAACGCAAGTGGCGCTCACCCGTCTAGACATGAATGTGCCCAAACTAGACCTCGGTTTATACTCTCTGTATCAAGGTCTTTGGGGTTTTGTTTGTTTGGGGTTTTTTGCACCCCAGACCGTCAATTTGAAAATTTGAAACGCTGTGTGAATGTTATCGCTGAACATTCAGATGGATATCGTCGCTTCATTTCTGTGCCCGAGTACTGGTAGACCGTACACAGCTTATGTACTCATTGTAGACCTTATGAATGACATACTGCTGAAATAAAACAAGGTCAGCTATTTCTCAGGTCATCTCGACTCCCTGCGTAATCTCTTGTTCCTCCCACAAGGACGCCACAAGCCGGCACTGCTGGCTGAAGACGCACGCACACATAGACTACAGCTGATGACATAGCGAACGTGGAAACGTGTCATTGGTAGGAATGTATTAATGTGGGGCTAACAGCGGGTCCGGGTCATTGGTCACCCTATCCACTCGTCGTTGGCAGACAGACATAGACAGATAGAACGTGAAAACGTGTCTTTTCCACTTCCGGGCGCCCTTGACCTTGGAAGCCCCGTGCGTGTCCACTCCACGCTTTAGTTTTGCCTGTTACATTGCCGTCGCCCCCTGCGCCATCACGTGCGCACGTGCTGCGCGAGACCTGACCGATATCGTGAAGAAGCGTGAATGAAAGTCGTGAGTAAGCTTGTGATTGTAGTATTTGTGAGTAAGAGTGAGAGACTGCGAATTACCACAGCCAAGGTCTTCGTGTTTTCACTGTGGACACTCGCATTTAGAGCAGCTTCGACAACGACTTTTAGCCGCACGACTCCATTCAACAACGTAAGCCTAGTTGCATGGGAACCGTTTAACCGCCTAATTTGAGCGTTTGACAGGTTAGAACAGACACTTAATTTCGCTTTTCCTATTTTTTTTTTGTTTGGTCTAGAGAAGTCTACTGCTTCGCAATCGTTTTTACTTCCTAATTTCAGCGTTTGACACGTAAGAATAAGCACTCGAATCTCGCTTTTCTTTATTCGGGAAAAAAGAAGGCCAATGACTTCAAGCTGAGGATTCAAGCACGGAGGTTTATTACTGGAGAATCAGCTCATCCCGAACGCCTCTGCATCTAGTTGTGCTTTTTTAAAGGGACGCACTTTGACCACGCCACCTCGACAGGTCCGTTTAACATTTACAGTGAGTGTTGCCCCCACTTTTTAAAAATAGCTCGCATCCCATCCTCCATCTCCACCCTCCCCTTTCCCAATAAATCCCCGAATTCTTTCGAACGTGTAGTAATTATTTTAATCAATTAATTCCGTAGTTTGTGTTGCTATTAGTAGCCACGGCTTTGCTAGCGCAGAAAGGCAGTTTAGGGGCTAGTATATCTCAGTCTGAAGTGTGGCCAGACGCGTGATCGGGATGTGCAAGCATGTAAGGCACACAGTGGAGAGTCGTTGATCAACACTTTACTTACTAGTCGCTGGCTAATAGTGGAGGAGGTCTTCGTGTAAAGGTGTCGAACAGTTAATGATATGCAGAGTGTCCGCGATCATCAAGCATAGTTTTGATATAACAGTGTGTTCTACCTCAGAAGATACTCAGATTAGCGTCCTGAGTTAAGTAGAGGGTATAGATCTATCCTTGAAACGATTTCAGAACGACCTCAGCCCTCTCCGATTCTGAAGCCAATGGACGGACTTCTTTAATCACGTTTCTACATGCCGGTAGACACAGAGTCCCAAGCCGTGCTGAAGTGAACGACTGGAAAGATGTCGCCGATGCACTGTGACAACACGACGATTTTTAAAAATGACCTCGCTCAATCAGAGAGACTGGTATCGCCACGTATAAATTAGAGTAGGCCAAGAAACAACGTGTGGGCTGTCCCCTATACGCAACGTGTCCGGGGACGTTAATCTACACAAGTCAAGTCAAGTCAACAACGTGTTACCTCTGTTCCGAACATGCATCCATTCGCATGCAATGTGAATCATCTGTCTCAGAGGCTCAGAATGGCCACAAAACAATCTTCCAATGCAGCTGAACGTGCATTTCCACTTGTGCAGCTGTTATTACATGAGTGTCACTATGAAGATTGTGGTTTGGATGCTTGTGTCCTGCTGAAGAAGACCTTCAACTTTCTTTCATTGTTCTAAAACTACTTTGATGTTAAGCGTTGGATCCAAAATGCAGCTAAACATCACCAGATTAAGACCTCGTAGTTTGGAACTTCCCAGTAAGGAAGTTTGAGTTAGTATTGGACTGTTCTACAACAAACCGTACCAAAAACTACGTAGCACTTTTGATCCAGCATTACAAAGAAGCGTGATTTAACAACCAATGACAGTGACACTAAACGTCGTTGACTTGTGCTGCTTCAGTGCGATGGAAATTGTATTTGCCTACTAACAAAAGCGATGTACTGTGAGTGCTTATGTTCTGCAGCAATTTAGTACTCTCTCATTACGCAAGTATACTGACAGTGTTTGCTCTAAAATTGCAAACAATGAATGTACACAGTTATAGATAGTATGTTCATAGAAGAATGTATTAATTCACAAAATTTAATTGAAAGCTCTAGAATAAGCCAGTAAACAACTTAAAAACACATTCGGTTCCCCAATAACATCCATCGCGAGTCTAACAATGGGCTCCTTGATTTTATACGCGTCACTCAATACTACATACACACAATACTCTCGCTTAATTAGTGTACAACAACATCTTAGAGCATATTCGCTAAGCGCCACTTTTGAGCGCCTGTGCCTTTTATTCTAAGGGAGATAAGGCATTTACTGCTGTACCGACGACTTTGTGAACGATCGAACGCGAAGTGTAGATTCAATTTTTGCAAATATTAGACATAGAAAGTGTTCGAATATTTAAGCATATATTGATCTCTTAGAGCGAATTAAATTTTTATCATCGACTTCGAGTGCACTTTTAAACAGTATTCTGTATTTAAAAAGTCTTTTGCGGCAGCAGCAATTTCACAGGAACGTCGTTCCGTGACATCTCTAGTTCACATCATTGGACAAAGCAATTTTACATAATACTTTTCTGCAGTAATCTGGTACTCTGTGAAACAAGTTTTCGAAATTGCAGACGTCAAAAGTCGCTCGTACACATTCACAAGTCTTCGTACTAGCTGTAATTTCACAGGGACGTGTGGCAGTGTCATTCCTAATTCATATCTTCGGCCAAAGTTTACGAACGTGCTTCCAGCCGTGTCCGCCATGCTTTCCAGGGGACATCACTGGATTTAACTGTCATCGCGTTATTGCGCCCCTTTGTCGTGACTCCCAGAGGGAAAGGGGACATCAGTCCTACATGATTGTGAATCACACCGGAAATGAACGCGTTTAATCATTTGCGAACTGGCCCGAATTGTGATCATTCAGTGTAAAGGTAGACCTTCTGTATTAACAATAAGTTTTTTTGCATTCTCGCCTGACAGCAGCACTAGCACCGAGATAAGAGCAGAATAGCTGACATGCCAGATAGGATGGGCTTGAAGTTAAATATCAAATTGTCTGCAGCATAGAGTTAATGCCCTATTCAATTGGACATTGAATTGAATAGTGTTACATGGATTATTCTTGAGCAACGGGCAGGAAGTTGTTGAATGTAACATTTAAAAAGTTCCAATTCGAAGGCTTTGTTTACATTTGGAAAAAATGGGTTTACCCTAAAATTCGCATTGTTTTTAACATTATTGATGATAAAGTGGGCTTTGGTTGCTCAAACCAGCAGCTAAAGTTTGAATTTTCAATTTCGGTTCTGAAAGGGAGTTATTTCCCTTGTTTGTTTGTTTTTACGGTACAGCCCTGTGACCTTTGATCCTTTTTCTGAGTGAACCATACGGCTGGGAGTGTGCGTCTTTGGTGTCTGGGGTAGTATGGTGTCTATTTGTGCGTCTTTGGTGTCTGGGGTAGTATAGTGTCTATTTGTGCGTCTTTGGTGTCTGGGGTAGTATAGTGTCTATTTGTGCGTCTTTGGTGTCTGGGGTAGTATAGTGTCTATTTGTGCGTCTTTGGTGTCTGGGGTAGTATAGTTTCTATTTGTGCGTCTTTGGTGTATGGGGTAGTATAGTGTCTATTTGTGCGTCTTTGGTGTCTGGGGTAGTATAGTGTCTATTTCATCAACCTGAAACGAAAAATCTTACGAGCAATTATTTTTACGTGTTCTATTTTTTACCGGCTTCGGTAGCTGCTATTTTTATCTCCAGAATGTTGGTTGGCTAGCCAACGGCTGTTGCTATCAATAGGCACACAAAGTATGAATACATTCATTTAAAAAATAACTATATTGAAAGAGCACACACACACACAAATCGCCTTATCCCACCCATCCAAACAAATAAAGAAAAAAGAAGCCCGAGTATGTGCACTATTTTAAAATGTTTTTTAGGTTTTATTAAATAAAAAAATAAATAAATTTTGTTTTGTCGCATGGACGGTCTTCTTCTTGTTCTACTACTACTACTACTACTACTACTACTACTGCTTCTTCTTCTTCTTCTTAGTAGTAGTAGTAGCAGCAGCAGCAGTAATAGTAGTAGTAGTAGTTGTCGTTGTTGTTGTGGTGGTGGTATTGTGAGGACAAAATAGGCCGTGAAGCCTTTCTTTGACTGATATCATTCATTTATGAGTCTGTAATGCATGCAAATTTTTTAACAAATCATTCATCATATTAAATTTAAATTTTGGTAGGTCATTCAACTGGTTTTTGAAAGAATTTATGTTAGGTGCCTTTTTTAAAAACAGAAACTGGTAAATCATTCCAAAAGGTAGCTACTCTGTTAGAAAAACAAAACTTCCGCAGGTTAGCATTGCAGCGCTGCACAACGATTCCCCTCACAGTTTCGGGTTCTGCCACAAAACGATGCTGCAAAAAAGTAATTCCAAATCAATGTCATTTATAAATGTTAAAACTTGGATTACGTTTCCGCATATTCTACGTCCAAGCAAGTAGTGCAGTCCAAAATATCTAAGTCTGTTTGAATAAGTCACCTGTTTACATTCCTTAACCCGCTTTGTTGCTTGTCTCTGTACCCTTTAGGTTCTCTTTAAACCATGGTACCATACAGTGTTTGCATATTCTAAATGTGGTCTGACTATTGATTTATACAGTTTACTAAAAATATGTTAATTTACCTTTTATATATATATATATATATATATATATATATATATATATATATATATATATATATAGTTTTATATTTACTTATGTTAATCTGATGAATAAAAATTGATACAACAACAACTAAAAATATCCCTATCCAAATTATTAAAAGTTCTCTTAACTGCTCCAACCATTTTTTAGCCTTGTTAATACAATTCTGAATATGAGGATCAAAAGATAAAACTTTATCTAATACAACACCTAAATCTCTCTCCTCCTCACATGCACACTATGCCACTTTCTTAATGTCACTGCTAACTCTCATCAAATAATCATACTCAGGATTATTCCTTCCAACATGTCAAAATCTTACACTTCTCTACATAAAAATGTAAATTCCATGTGTCGGACTCCTCTTGCAAGCAATCCCAATCAAGCTAGAACTCATCTTTATTGCTTGATTAGTTGTAGATTTTAGTATCGTCTGCGAATATTTTGCACATGCTACTAACACAGTCTGGCAAGTCGTTTATGAAAATAGTAAATAATATAGGGCCTACAATGCTTCTTTGATGTATACCACTCAGAACCTGTATTTTGTCAGATATTGCATTTCCAACGTTCACCACTTGCTCTCTGTCATGTACGAAATTCCTTATCCAGTTGGAAATGTTTCCACATACACATAGGCCTCTAGCTTCTGGAGAAACCTTTTATTAGGAACAATGTCGAATGCTTTTCTGAAGTCTAAATATATAATGTCACGGTTTTTCTGTTGTCAAGTAAGGAAGTTATATCATCCATAACCTGTAGTAATTGAGTAACACATGATCATTTCTTTCCTTTTTTTCTGTTTTCATTCTTTCTTCCAATTTTCTCCTCGTTTGCTTCCTCGTTCTGTTCTCTGTCTTTCTGTAATCCTCATACCCCTCGTACTCCTGCTTCTCCCCTCCTCTTTCTCCTTCTTCTGTCGTTTGTGTATGTTAGGGTCCCAAACATTCTTCAACGGTCTTATTTCAACACTGGGATGGATAAAGGATCAAGATGAAGTCTCGCCCAACGATGAAAACCGAAACCAATATTATAATTATTTTTACACTCATTATTATAACAAGACAATGGGTCCCGACAGGAAGTCCTCTCCAGGATCGCACAAACAACTGCTGCCCTGGCGATGTTGAAGCCAATTTGGAAAGACAAGACCATTAGCCTACATTCCAAGGTAGGGCTGCTGCGCTCCCTTGTAATCTCCATCTTCCTATATGCTTGCGAAACATGGACCCTCACAGCAGATCTACAACGAAGAATACAAAGCATGGAGATGAGGTGCTACAGAAGACTTCTGGGGATTTCCAATACCCAGCACATCAGCAACGACGAAGTCCGACAGACCATCACACAAGCCATTGGACAACACGATGACCTGCTCACAATGGTGAAACAACGGAAACTCCGATGGTATGGCCACGTCACCAGATCATCAGGTCTTGCAAGGACCATCCTGCAAGGCACTGTGCAAGGAGGTAGAAGAAGAGGGAGACTAAAAAAGAGGTGGGAGGACAACATTCGAGAATGGACTGGTTTGACACTGAGCGAAACCATCAGGGTTGCTGAAGACAGGGAAAGATGGAGTACGCTGGTTAAACGATCATCTGTGGTGCCCCAACGACCTCCGAGTTACGGGATAGGATAGGATTATAACAAGCTGATTTGTTCATTGTGAGGTCTTTTCCTGTTGGTCAGGGTTTCACTCATTTCATAATCCAAGACGGTAGAGGCGATATGAAGTTGCTTTTTTTTTTTTTTTCATGCATGTCGCACACTTTGAGAAACAAAACTCGGGACAATGACATTTGAAGTTGAAAGGTATATTCCAAGATAAAAATTATTTATTTTAAAAGCTTACCCTGTACGGTGTTCGATAAAATCATGATATTCCACGGACTATCACTTTAAAACCTCTTTCTGCACCGAGTTACACCGCAATATTGATCAAGCATTGCAATTTTTGTGCAAAACTTTCAGTCCAAAACATACCATTATCCTTAGGATCTAAGCAAATGACAGTTTATCCTAGTGCAAAGGTGTAGTAGACATTGATGCTCGTAGGCTCCGAGTCGCACGAAAGCGTCAGCAAATACTGAACAACCGATTGTCGTCTGCTGCAATCAATCGTTCTCTGTGCCTTATCTCCCTTTCAGCGACCGCAAAGAGGGATAAAATCGAAATGGCGGGAAAACGAAACGATGTTATGATCTGTTGTTGTGTTTTGTGTTCAGAGAGACGGGAAAATTTGGTTGCTGGTGCGGTTGTTGTGGGAGTAGTCGAGTGGTGTGTGTGGGTAGGTGGGTGTGCATGTGGGTGTGTGTGTGTGTGTGCGTGTGTGTGTGAATAAATAAATTAATATAAAATATTCAGTCTACTTTGTTTTTCCAACCCCAATCCGTCTAAAACTAGAAAACTATATGCCTGAAGATGAAATCTCTCTGTCTCTCTCTCTCTGTCTCTCTCTCTCTCTCTCTCTCTCTCTCTTTCTCTCTGAGAACTGGTTGAGTTGGTAGAGAGGGAGAGAGAGATCCAAATAGAAAAAAAATTGTGGGTTAAGGTGAAGAGGGGGGGAGGGTAATGGGCGAATAAGGACGACGGAGGGGATGAAAGACGAAAGGGGTGGGATGGGGAGGTAGAAAGGGGAAACCCGACTGCGAGACAGTGAGTTATCATTTAATTATACAGGAATTCCAAAGAATCGATGTCAATAAGAAAACAACTGCAGAGGATCGAATTTCTATTATACGGCGTTTGTTACAACGAAAGGGTGAAAAGGACTATTCCATGTCAGGGGTCTTCACTGTTGAGAGAGCCATCATCTGTTGCTATTTAAAAGTAGTCGTAGCACTGAATGTACCTAAAATATATATATAAATATATTTGAATGTTCCGGTAAGTATTAGCGTGGATGCAACCGAAGAGTGAAAAAAGAAAAACAAACTCCTACTACCCCCCCACCCCACACACCCCCCCTCCTCCTTTAAAAACAATGTCATATCATTGAAAAAGATATTCTTCACTATTCAAAAAAGTCAAGTTGGACTCTTGTAGATTTATTTAATTTATTTCTTTCTTTCTCATTTTAAATGTAGACTATTTGATTGGCAAATCTTAACGTAAAGGGAGGTAAGAGGGTGGGGATGGGGGGGGAGAGAGGTAAGAGGGTGGGGTTTCTACATTGTCAAAGCCTGGTGGTTTGTGTCCAAACGGTAGTGCTTGGTTGGTGATAATTAGGCCTTTTCAGGCTATGGAGTACAACGTCGCTATCACATTTCTCTTATCAAGTGGCGAGATACAGCACGATATGACAAGCTGTTGGCTCCCCTCACCCCTTTTCAACGTTCTCCACCACCACTATCACCACCTCCATTACCTATCCTATCCTATCCTCTTGTGTCCAGGTACATTAATCTAGCCAACGAAACGATCCTATCCTATCCTATCCTATCCTATCCCGTAACTCGAAGGTCGTTGGGGCACCACAGATGATCGTTTAACCAGCGTACTTCATCTTTCTCTGTCCTCAGCAACCCTCGTGGCTTCGCTCAGTGTCAAGCCAGTCCATTCTCGAATGTTGTCCTCCAACATCTTTTTTTGTCTCCTTCTTCTGCCTCCTTGCACAGTGCCTGGAGGCAGAAGAAGAGGGAGATACCACTATCATAACCCCACAATCCAAGGTTTCTGGAGCACTCGTACCATAAGACACATGAGGCCACCGCACCAAACGAGTGCACTTATCTCTCAATATCTCAATCTCTGTTTTTATCTATCTATCTATCTATCTATCTATCTATCTATCTATCTATCTATCTATCTATCTATCTATCTATCTATCTATCTATCTATCTATCTATCTATCTATCTATCTATCTATCTATCTATCTATCTATCTATCTATCTATCTATCTATCTATCTATCTATCTATCTATCTATCTATCTATCTATCTATCTATCTATCTATCTATCTATCTATCTATCTATCTATCTATCTATCTCTATTTCTGTAATTGTAAAGCGCCTTGAGTATTTGTATGAAAACGCGCTATATCAAATATACATTATTATTATTATTGTTATTATTATTATTTTTTATTATTATTATTATTATTATTATTATTATTATTATTATTATTATTATTATTATTATTATTATTATTATTATTATTATTATTATTCGTATCTGTACTTGTCTGTGTCAATCAATCTATCTATCTAACTAGCTAGCTATTTCTCTCTCTCTCTCTCTCTCTCTCGCTCTCTCTCTCTCTCTTTCTCTCTCTCTCTCTCTCTCTCTCTTTCTCTCTTCTTTATCTATCTATCTGTCACTATGTAGTACTTTTTACTTTGAGCTATTTTTAGCATTGACTCATTATTTATTATTAATGTTGCTATCTTCATTTATGTGGTGTGTAGGTGTGCGTGTCTGTCTGTATACCTCTCTTTAAAAATGCATTTTTGTGCCTAAATGTAATATTTGTTATTTATTTCTTACGATGTTTGACGTGTTTTATCTCATAATGTTGTATCATAATGTTTTATCATAATGTTTATATATTTATCCTTGTGAGTGTATGTATGTATGTATGTATGTATGTATGTATGTATGTATGTATGTATGCTTGCGAGCGCTTAAAGTAAGCTTTAAGCTTAGTTTCGCGCTTAAAAAAATATTCTTAATTTTTTTTTTACATACCATTCATTATTTTTTTTATTTTATAGTTTATGAAAATTGTCAAATTCAAAATAAACACAAATAAAATAAATAAATAAAATTATAAATATTAAAAATATCTAAATAAGCAAGCATTTAATCCCAATTTTATTTAAAGCAGTCAAGATCATGATTTTGTCTGCTTTAATTTGTGAGGAGAAGAAGGGATGGGATGTTCGCGTATGAGAGCATTCGGTGCCTGGCGACAAGCTCGGAGTTAGCTCAGTGCCACTGGTTGTGATGAAATGAAATGAAAGCAGCACTTAAACATGAGAAAATATCTCTTTGCCTAAACGTGGGTAAAATGCAAACAAGGCGTCGGGCGCTTCTTTTTGGCTTGTTTGAACAAATGGTCCGCCATATTTTTCTCTGCTCTGGCTGTTTGCACGATCGATGGTAGGTCTCGCTGATCATCAACTCCTTCCTCTGTTTTTACATGTCGATGATGATGATGATTGTGATGGAGGTGATGATGATGATGAGGAGTAGGAGGAGGAGGAAAAGGCGAAAGAGAAGGAAAATGACGTTGGCCGATCATAAACTTAAGATGCTCTGTCCAAGCATGTAGTTTTTTTTTAAAATTATTGCTCCGTTTCGTCTTGTCGATGATGATGATGATGAGGAGGAGGAGGAGGAGGAGGGGAGGAGCACGGAGATTACGATGATTTCAGATCTCACTATTTCCTTGGTGATCAGAAGAAGCAGGATGATGATGATGATAATGATGATGATGATGATGATGATGATGATGATGATGATGATGATGATGATGATGATGATGATGATGATGATGATGAGAAGAAGAAGGAGTAGAAGGAAGAGAAGGTGGAGGAATGGAAGATAACTTCACGAACTTTATAATGTGATCTGCCTTGCTTTTTGACATGAGGTTAAGGAGGAGAATGACGATGACAACGAAGTGGTTGAATTTAGGAGAAGAAGAACTCATCCTCCTCATTAATTTAATTGTCTTCATCGGAGACTGATCTCTAAAACAGTTTGTAATCAACACAGTTCAGAATGATCACAGCGATCCTCTCTCAAAATAGAGTGAAAGTGATCGCCAAATGTTGCCAGCATTAACCAAACCAGGCCCGTCTTCTGTTGTCTCCCCTTCATCATCCGCTGTCCTCCTTCTCCGCTGCTTGCTTTCACATGCATACACATGCAGTCACGCACGCACACATGCGTACCCCCCCCCCCCTCCGCTCTCCTTTCTCTCTCTCTGTCTTTCTGTCTCTCACTCTATCTCTCTCTCCTTCTCTCCCTCTCTCTCCCCCTTCCCTCTTGTGTCTACTGTGCAATATTTATTTATTTTATTTATTTAATCGTTCTTATATAGCGCTTTTCCAGCTCAAGAGCTGCTCAAGGCGCTGGCCGATACAGGATCTAACTCAAGCCGCCCGAGGCGCCAACTTGCAGTTTTTGGGCGCATCGTAATAACGCTCCAGACAACTGAGCACAATCCTGGGCAGCCAGGGATGGGGGAGAAAGACCTAGGTGCATGCTGGGTGTGTTCTTGTCACCGGCACTCACCCGTCTTGGACATGAGCGTCAGGATCTTTAAAGTGCGTTATAATGGAATGTATGCGACACAGTCTAAACCTCGGTTTATACTCTCATCCGAAGGAGTAGGAAACGGGAGTAAAGTGTCTTTCCCAAGGGCACAACACAATGCCCCGGCCTGGGCTCGAACCCGGGACTTTCAGATCCCCAAGCCAAAGCTCTACCATTAGGCCACCGTGCCAACAAACATTTCTCATCCCATTCTCTAGCTGTCCCTCCCTTACTTTCTGCTTCCTATTCCTCCTCCTTCTCCTCCTTCTTATCACCAAACATGCATAAACAGATTTTTAAAAAAAATCTTCTTCTTCTTCTTCTTCTTGTATCCACTTCTTCTTGTGTCCACCGTTGATTTTGTTTGTTTGTATGTAGATTATAGTCACACGACACTTTCGCATATAGGTGACTACTGGACCGATTTATACTGACACCAGCGGACCAGTTGTTGGTAAAGGGGAAAATAATATGATCACACGTTGACCAATCCTGGATTCGAACCAGCGACCTTTCGGTTACTAGCAAGACGCTCTTACCAACTGAGCTACCCGGCCCCTAGTTGATTTTGAGGGAACGGGGTAAGATAACAAGACAGCTCACACAGAGTAATGCGAAGATGGGCTAAGTGGAATGTGGGTGTTTAAAGTGAGGTGCGTTAAAGGGTGTAATGTGTGCGTGATCGTGAACGGCTCACACGGTTACATTTACAACCAGTTCTTTGCAGGGTCCCAAAAGATCCGTATTTTATCCCCCAAAAATGAAACGTTCATACATTGCGCGCTTTCAAACTCAAGGTGCTGACCGCCAAACTTCGGTAAGCGCCGAATGAGTTTGCTAAACACAGTAATCTTATAGTGGATTTTTAAATTTTTTATTTGGCCTGAAGTGAAATCAAGTCTTCTTATCCTTTATTGCGCGTTTCCAGCCTCAAACTGCTCGAGGCGCAACTCAAAAGCAACAAAAAAAAAGGTAAATGTAGTTCCATAGCCTTGTGGCAGTAGGGGAGCGTGATGTTGGAGATCACACTTATCTTGGGCCAGCGTAATGACGGTGATGCCCATCTCTCTCCCTCGCTGCTTTACCTTCCCCACAGCCACCCTTAAGAGAGTAGGTACTCAGTCACAGATGAGTCAACTGGGGGCGTTGTTATTTGCTTCACGTTTTGCGGTCACCCATCCAAGTGCTAACCGCACTGGACGGTGCTTAACTTGCGACACAGTAGCGAGTGCTCCAACCACTGCGCTATCCGACACCCCATACCCAAAAGCAAGGTCTAACACAAACCTTTATGGGTGTTTCGGATGTTTGAATTTATGCAAAACTCAACAATGTGACTGAAAGGTTAGTTTTGGCCGTCAGATGTAGCGCTGGCGTCAAACGATGGCATTATTTGTGGCTTACGGAGGCGACCTTCTTGAAAGAAGAATTCAACAAACAAAAAAAGGAAACTAAACAGAAGGAACGAAATACATTGGGAGTTATTTTTCAGTAACAGACTACTACATTAGCACAGCATGCACAATATAATTTATTTAATCGTTCTTATATAGCGCGGTACCAGCTCAAGAGCAGCTCAAGGCTCTGGCCAATACAGAATCTAATTAACTCAAGCCACCCGAGGCGCCAACTTGGTGTCGTAGGCCTAACGCCCGAGACCACTTAGTAAACTTCTTTGCGATCGATGATGGGGTATGAAAGGAAGGGGAAAGGTAGGGGGGGGGGGGCGATGGGCGTAGTGCTTGCTGGGTGTGTTGGCACTCATCTGTCTACAACATCATCTTTACATTACATGAGTGTTGCTTTAGGTCCAACGGACTCTTCCGAGCCACATCAGGACCGGACAACCCCTGATCCGCATAAAAGATCTGCTGAAACAACCCTAGTGGTAAAACTGAAAGAAAGCTCTCCACCAGCCAGTCACTTTACAATAAAGACATCCCACGCAGGGGACGCTGAGGCTGCATTCTAATTTATCGAACCCCCGTTTACAAAAACAAAATAGAATACAAACATCATTACAAATTATAAACAAAATACATACATATAAAATGCCTACATTGCTAAATAATAACATCATAGGAAGCCCTAGTGACCACCTGGCAGAAAGCATCCAATATTCCCAAACTGATCCAACAGACCTCACACACAAATAAGGAGTCTTGTCCCGGAAGAGTTTTGAAGAAAAAAGGTAGGTGACTGGTCTAGCGAAGAAGAAGATAGTATAGCAGATTGATAGAACAGAGCAGGAATGAGAAAGAGCAAATGAGAAAGATAGCGACAGTGGGAATTTAAAACACTAAATTTCCAGAAAGTGGGGATACTATTTATACTGAAACCCCCGGCACCCCAACGGGGGTACACAGAATCTTTAAACCCCGTGCGATGGAATGCATGTGTGAAAGAACTAGACCTCGGTTTATACTCCCATCCGAAATGTAGGTGCCGATGACCTAATAAACTTCATATGTAAGGGAAAATTTATTGTTGTTATTTTTGTTTTGATTTTTTTTTTAATTTTAACGAAGCGTGGATCGATCCCAATCCCGTTCATTTGGCACTGAAATCTTTGGCATTGGAGACTGGCGATCTACTTTAGGCCATCTAGTACAACACAATATTATAAAACACAGTACAAGTTGCAACTCGGGAACGATAATTATTATAGTTTGCGGTCTTAGCTGGGAATTGTTCTCCAAGCTCCAGAAAACACGGGATATGAGGATAACTTTCCCATTATACTTGTAGAGTGGTTCAACTTTGTGTGTCCGCTAGACCCCTATACCCCTTCTCTACCCCTCGCGTCGCCCTTCCTTAGCGTCTAGATCCGCTTACAGGAGAACGTGAGTTTTCATCAGCAGACAGCAATTAGTTCAAATTGAAACTCTCGCTTCTCGCTCACTGTGACTGTGCTAGTGCTTCTTGCGAAATTAAAGTTCTTCACCCCCAACCACCCACCCCCACCCCACCCCACCCCACCCCATTCTCACCTCCACCTCAATATTCTTAACTGAGAAAATGCACTAACCATTTTTGTTTAAACACATGTGATATTGTTGCTGTGATGGTTCTTCTGTGATATGGATTGATTGGATTGTCTGGTTTGATGTTAATTGGTTGCTGATGCCATGCTGACTGGGGTATTATGTATATAAATACTAATTGTCTTAATTTTGTAATACTGTGCTGGTATTGCAATGTTTTGATGTTTTAATGCACATTGTATGATTATGTCTTCATTTAATTACCCATGTAGAAGTGTATGAATGTGTGTGTGTGGGGGGACGGGAGGAGGTTGCGTGTGTGTGTATATGTGTGTTGTACTTCTTAAAACAGTTTTTTTTAAATCATATTAATCAATGTATTACTGTCCGGTAGAAGGATAGTTGTTGTTGCAAGGTGACTGAATGTTTTACCGCATCACCAAAGCAAAATCGTATGTATTTTGAATAAGTGTTTTGAGAATTGATAGTGTGCAGGTAGCTGAATTAAAAAAACAAAATTTTAGGGGTTGAGTGTGGTGGGGTGGATGGCTTATAAGGAGTGTACTTAGGCGGGAGGGGAGGGGGGAGTTTTGGATCTGTCCTGATTTCAGGCAATTGCTTTGATAGTCTAACTACTTACTAGTATGGGGAGCTCATGAGCAATCTAAGGGTACCAAACGTCAAAAAATGAACAATTCCCCGATTTGCTATGTGTCGTGTTGTCTACTACTGCTGACACCTTCATTGCTGTTATTGTATGTGGAGACATGCTTAGCATAATCTGAAAAAATACAATTGTCTCCTGCCTGGGTGGTCCTTTGTCAACCGTGACTTGTGTTTTGACCAGCTGACATCATAATTTGTTGGGTTGGTTTTTTTTTAAACATGTACGTCTGTCTCTCAGTTCTGCGTGATAATTCTTTTTTTTTTTCATCTTGCTGTCTTTCTCTGTCTCTGTCTCTCTGTCAATGTGTTTCTGTCTCTGTGTTTCTGTCTGTCTCTGTGTTTCTGTCTCTGTCTCTACCTGTCTGTCCGTCCGTCTATCTCTCTTTGTCTGTCTCTCTCTTTTTTGCCTCTCTCTCTCCACTCCCACTATATCTGTTCGTATATATGTCTTTCTGTCAAAGAGAGAGAGAGAGAGAGAGAGAGAGAGAGAGAGAGAGAGAGAGAGAGAGAGAGAGAGAGAGAAAAGAGCACACAATTGTGTCCTGTATATACTTTCTTCTTTCTATCCCAACTGCACTAATATCAAGTTTAGAGAAGAAAAGAAAAAAAGAAAGAAAACAAAATTTCAATATATATATGGAAAAACCTAAGATTCGAACTCTGAAACACCTGAGCTCCGAACCCGTAGCGTTACCTGTAGATTGCTGATGTTTCATTGTTGTCTGTCCTGTAACACCTGTGGGACCAGCAACTTCTTTCTCACGCTATTTCTGCGTTTGTCACACATTGCTTCTTCACAAAATACTTATTGAATTTCGTGTCATTATTCTGCTGTAAGATGACAAAACAAGCAAGTCCACTTTCGCCAAACTTTGTTTCTTTTTTTCTTTGACGTTCTCACAGAAAACACTACGACTGTGGGGTCTCGTCTGTGCGAATTTGTCATGCGAGTTTCTTTAGATTGCGGGATTAATGACATTAAAGTCATAAGATCACAAAGTTAATCGTAGACGCAACATGTCGGGTTTTCTCAAAAAACTAGCGAGGCGAGTCTGTTTTGTCATCACACGGCAATGTTGCTTTAATACTCTCAGACACAACTTGCACTATTTGTTGGCAGTGTTGGGGTTGATTACACATTGCTTTCTTCAAAATATTTTTTGAATTTCTATATTGTAAAGATGGCATCCTTTAGTTCCGTGTGTTGATTTCTGATTGGTTGGTTGACTTGACAAATAGGAAGGATATAATTAACCACTGAGTTTGATGTGCAAATCAGTGATCGGCTCTAGCCTAAGTGAATGAACATTAACGTTTAACGTCTACACCCACCATCGGCTATATGGCCGGATGGGATGACCATTTCAGGTAAGAGGGGTAAGGACTTAAATCAAGGCTGAACCACTAGAGCAATCACACTACCAAAGATGGACAGTTGCAAACGGCCACGTTTATCGTTTCCACCACGGGATTCGAACCTGGGTCGGTGTGCCAGGCGAACGCAGTAGCCTATTGCATGAGGCTTTGTATTTCAATGTTTTTAATCCATGGGCGTTTCCAGTACAGTTCGAAGATCAAACCAAGGCAGCATGGGAAAAACCACTTGTATTTATGCAATGATTTGTTTCTTTGGTTTTAACCGTAGAAAAGTTGATGTTAAGAAAATTTATATTGTGCGATGCATCATACTTCTGACCTTACGTGTGAAATGCGGTTCGCTTTCCCAGGAACAGTACGGCAGCCGCGTCGTAGCGCGAACTAGGACAAAGGGGACCACCCAAACCCTTTCTTGTTCAATGCTGTGTATTACCGTCCACTATGCACTGTCCAGCAAATGCACTGACAATAAATGTCAACCTGATTGAAGCAGTAAGATGGCTAGTAATACAAGTTTTAATGTCGGTGGAAACAGATTCGAAACCCTCCGACCTCTGAAATAGGAACTCTGTTTCCTACATCTACTAACACAGCAGGCCTAATAATTATATTACGATGCAAACTTCCCCAACCCGGGGGGAAAGTGAAGGGAGTGTTTCGAGTGGAGTGGAATGGAGTGAGGGGTGCGACAGAGTTGTGCAAGAAAGGGTGGGAGGTTGAGGTTGGTGGGTATAGGGGGATGGGTCTGAATGTTGGGGGGCTTCCTCAGTTCCTGTATCCCTCGTCAACAATCGGTTTCAGTGTCAGAGCGTCATGGCCGGCTCACTGTTAATTTTCTGGTCGTTACCTCTGTTTGTCAAGCGATTATCCCCGAATATCCGCCCAAAGGGGGTATCTCGCCTCCATTTTACAATTTTGATAACTATTTTTAGTGGAGAAAACTACATCTATGTAGATAAGCTTGTGAGTTGATCTTTTCTTTCGTTATAACATTTTTTTATGTAGCCTACCAATAAAAGAATATTTTTGTTAAATCAAAAAGATCCTGAAGCTGATGTCTTAAGTTAATTTTCCTTCAAAGTTTAAATCATTCAATGTAATCAATTCTTTTCCTTTTTTTTATTTGGGGGGTGAGTGGGTGTTGTTTTTGTTGTGTTTGTGGTGTTGTTTTTCTTCAACGATAAAACAATTTTTTGTTAGCACAATGCTCTAGCTGTATTGATATATGTAAGCATACAGATGAATTTTCTTCAAAATCTATGTTGGTATATATTTGTTTTCACAGAAGTTCTTCACTCTGAAGATTCTATATAAAGACAAATATATGTAACAACAAACAAGGATATTTTAATCTGATTCGTATCTTTATTTCTAAAACCAACAACAAAAACAACAACAACAACAAACTAAAAAAGCCAGAAATAACACCGTGTTCTCAAAAATAGTTTTGGTAATGTTATTAATTTCACGAAAAAAGGAATTTTACGTGAATTTTTACAATAAGATAGCACCTTTCAGCTTCCATAGCATTTGGTAACAGAAGAGGAGATGTTGGTTCGGCAGTACAGATCACAGCGCGCGACCTTCGGATGATTGCTAGAAAATTACATTATCATATGTCAATAAGGAGCGCGCTCATTGGGTACGGCTGAAAGTAAAAAGGGCGGCGGTTGGGTGGGGTTCATGGCGTTAAAAATACAAAAAAGTATGGTGTGCGATTTGCGTCAAGAGCGGATGGACAGTTTTTATGTTACTCAAATTAATGGACACAGTGTGTTCGTTTTATTCTATGGAAACGCTTTTATTTTATAGAAGTAAACAGCAAATTTGAAGAAAACGTTTTCATTTTCTTTTCGCTGTTGTTCACGCATATAAGCAATTTTCTGTTCTTTACATTCCTTTTCTTTTTTAAATTTCTTAAAAACGATTGTCTGGGTTTTAAAATAGTTTTCTCCCCAGTTTTGGCACAAATGGCTATGAAGGCACAGGCAACTTCTGTCCCAGGCAATTAAATGAAGAAAACTCTTAAAGTGAGGCAAATTCCACTGAAAGATGCAGAAAAGCTATATAAGATTTTGACACAGCCGGCCATTATACATCTGTGCGGTAATGTTTAATCACCCTTACATTATTAGATGTGGAGGCAACCAACCATGCGGCCATGCCATAGAAAAGTGCGAAAATATAACAATTTTAGTTTGTTTCTTAAAAGATCACAAGGTTTCGTTTTGTTTTGTTTTTTAATGTCAGATTCACGCTAAGAAATTAATAGTTACTTATATATTCATACTTGTGTGTGTGTGTGTCTGTGTGTCTGATATTTGCCCAATTCGAATCCAAACATCGTGGTGGAGCGTCCTAAAGATCGTATGATATGTTGACTGAGCTCTCCTAAAATGGCTCTACAGGCGCACTCTAATAAACACAGGGGATCGTAACGAGATACTGACAGTTCAAGCTTTGTGTATTGGCCAGGGAAGAGAATGATGGGCCTGTGGTCTCAAGTGACGCTCAATGACGCTCTCTTGAGCTGTCACTTTGATCATGTGAATTTATAAATAAACTCTTTTATGATCATACTATATCTAGAGTAAATGTTCAAAGGTGAAAAACACATCCCACTTTATAACAGCTGAACAACTGGTGTTTAGTTTACAGAAAGACGCCGATAGGAGACATGCGAATTCGGACACTTTTGACCCAGTTGGTCACCCATACATGCCTTTTTTTTCTCCTTGTATTATATGGAAGGCGAAAGTGGCTAAAAGGCCACAGAAAACTGCGGAGAGCGGTGTGAAGGGCAGTAATCGGAGAAGCTGTCCCCTGTCTCATGACAAACAGGACCAACTGTCAAACCCATAGCTCGTGGTATAGCTGCATTACATGCGGCGTCGGCGACAGGGATTGTCCATCGGTAAACCGGCTGCAGCGTGCTTTTTTTTCTCTTTACCATGCACTTTTTTTTTCTTCTGTGAATGATGAAGTGATGTAGATCTATGTACTAGGTTTTCAAATAGCTCTCATGGTATTTACTTCCCGTTAGATTTCCTCCCCCCCCCCATTTTTCCCCTTCCCCTCTCAATATTTTAGTTTTGATAAGCGAATATTTTTTGTTTTGGAGCACGTTTGAACTTCGTAAGGAACGAAAAATTAAGAAAGAAAGAGGACAACACGAAAGAGAGAGAGAGAGAAAGAGAGAGAGAGAGAGAGAGAGAGAGAGAGAGAGAGAG